>CAEGAE010014467.1:0-40585 GCA_903067095.1 Girardinus metallicus | reverse complement strand
AAAATAACCAAATGGAATTATATATATATATATATATATATATATATATGTATATATATAAAGCAAAGCTTTTCTTACCTTTTGATCGCAACTCTACAGTCCTCTTTCTCTCGGTCTCATCTACACAAACAGAGCAAAGTCAAACCGGTAAACCAAGCCAAAGGAAAACATTAGCAAACATGTCAGTGATCGGCAGCACTTTCTATCCAAACTGAACTAACGGTCTGACTTTAGCAGAAACTGAACAACCTTTACTTTAAATCCCGTCCTGAGTCTTTACGTGCCTCTCATTACTGAAAAACTTACCGCCGATGACATCATTTAACCCGCAATGAAGGAAAAGCAGCAATAATTAACTTTAATAACAGCTCCGTTGACTAGTTTCCCACCGTGTTATGAAGTCGAGCGGAGCTTGTGCCTTGCCCTCGGGCTAACTTTCAACACGACCGAAGAGGAAACAATGCGGCAACCGACACCCACCGCCCCGAAACCAGCCACACAAACGCGGCCAGCACCTCCATTTAAACCTCCACAGGTTAGTGAAAGTTATCCGGAAAATCCTCAGTGTTTGCTGAAGCGTTGTTAACCTACTTTGTCAGGGATCCGAAGGCCTTTAGCAGCAGCAGCAGCAGCAGCAGCAGCAGCAGCAGCAGCTACTGGCTGCGTTCCACTGAGTGACGTAGCTGACGACAGCAGCGTTCCAAAATAAAAGCACAGTTAGACGATACGTTATCATGTGATATACAGCATTTTACACGACGTTACAATGTGATAAGATATATGACAGAATATAATCAGGGGTGAAAGTAAGCGGGTACGGTCGGGTACTGAGTACCCATAAAAGATTTAGCGCAGGTACGCAGTACCTGCAAGAGAGGGGAGTGGCTGTCTGGTGTAAAAAATCAATGGGTGCACTGTGCAGCCGTGAGTGCACTTTTGAAGAACAGCCTAAAACATGACTTAATCAGTTAATAAATAGCATATTTCAATCTTTATAGCTCCACTGTTGAAAATGAGGCTCTAACATTCACAAATGACATTGAAATAAAATCCAGTCCAACACCTGGTTTGAGGTGATTCCTCTGGAACCTGTTGGAGGAAAAATATCCCAACTTAAGAAGATGTGCTTTTAACTTAACAGTGCTTTTTGGTGGCGCCATGTCAGGAAGACGAAGTGGAAGCTGCAGGATCTTCAGAACAAACAGGTCATGATGCTAGGCCTACTGATTATCCCTCTGTCTGGACACAAAGTAGCTTACAATATTATTATAATTTGGAATGCAGCTTGATACATTAACATAAGTACAATATAATGCTATGTGAGATCGGATAGGTTAGAAAAGTATAAAAGGTAGACACTAGGCAATTTGAGAGAATGTGGCAATATAGAGAAAAATTACTTTACTTTTTCAGACATTTACGTCTGAGCTCATTTGTTTCTTTAATTCCAAACAACTTCTGAATACTGCTTGGAGGGACATAAGATGATTGGAACATGGCCAGCATAGTATTAAGTACTAATAGATTGTAGAATATAAAATCTCCAGTCTCTTTCAGTGCATATAAATGGTTTTCATCTCCCTACACTTTTGCACTGAGTGATTTGAGAGATCAGATTACACTATAGGCATTAATTTTAGTATTTAACCAAACCTATTTACATCAACAATTCAATCAGCTCAAAGAAACACAATTTAAACAAAGAGCGATTTGCTGTAGTGATAGACTAACATTAGCATGTTTCCTTTGATATGACTTGTTGATGATCAGATATATTTTATTTATATTTTCTTTTATTTTTAAATAAAGGGGTCCTGGGTCCTGTGGCTGTAAAAGCATCATCACTTCACCACCGTGTTTAAAGTTTGAGGTGTTTGGGCTGATAATATGGCTCTGTTTTCTCTAAACATGGTGCTATGCACTAGTTGCCATCTGTTGTCATCTTTCCAAAACACATTGCTCCAATAGTTATGGGGTTCATTAAGGTGCAACTCTGCAAGCCTAAGTTGTGCTGCCATATTTTCCATAGATCATCCTCCTTGTGATTCTTCCAAAAACGTTTCCATCTTGTCTTGCAATCAGCTTTATGCATTTGATTTGCTGAGACCTGCAGAGTCTGACTGAGTTTTCAACGATTATTTTAAAGAATTGCACAGTCTGGATTTGCTGGATCGAAATGGTCACATCGGTTGATGATTAAAGTGCCTCTGATAAGCAGCATGTGGTTTATGCTTTCCCTCCTAAATTCTGCAGAAGCAGCTAGGGTGTACTTAGTCTTCCGCATGGCTCATTTTGTGGCTGAAAAGTCTTCATTGAATCCCCCTGTGGGTTTTATATTCAGGGTTTAGTGAAGAAGACTCCCATAATCCATAATTGTACAATAAATCACGATTTGGAAACAGTTGCGGCGTAGAAAAGTTGGTCCTAATTTACTTTCTACTCCCACCTCACACACTGAATTTCACATGAAGGTCAAGTGAGGCTTTATAATTTTGCGCATGATCAGATTTGGGTCAACTGTCTTTTACCCACTACCACTCCCACCCCATTTCCCCTTCTTCTTCCTCCTCCCCTTCCTCTTCCCACACCACCCAACATGAACATGAACTGCTTTACCACAGTTACTTCTTTCAATGGCATCATTTATTCATATATTCTCTCTCTATGTTGAGCTATTTCCATCAAAGAAAAGACAAACAACAATGGCTTACCCTGGGATCTCCCTTCTTCCTCTTGCTCCTCTGCTGTTTGCCCTTATATGTCCAACCAGGAAGAGGCGGTTTACCCAGATCTGTGTTATTGTCAACCTTTTGGCACTGACTTGGACTTTTGAAGTCACAGCATGGCCTCAGTTCATATGTTATCAGATGGATAAAAGTTCTTTCCAGGCAAACCAGGAAACCACAGAATGGCGGGAAGCCTTACAAGTAAAATACAGACAGGTGGTAAAGCCTCTTCATTTTGATTTTAAATAACATAATCTCTTCATTTTATCACAAACAAGACCAGTCGGCCGCCAAAGGGCACTCACAGATGGGCTTAGAAGCAGGAAGTCACAGAGAGTGTTGCCCGGTTCTGCCAACGGCGTGGACTCAACGGCTTCCGGCCATTGGTGAACCCGTTTAGTAATGTTCTCACTTTTCCTCAACCGCCCCCCTCATCCGTTCTTCTCACAATGCCTGGAAGTAGCAGAGACCTACATCTCCCACTCTGTTTTCTTAATCGTTGTTTTCCTTTATGGTTTCTTCCTCTGTTTTTTTTTTGTTTTTTTCGTTTGAACAAAGCTCACAATTGATGAAACCTTCCATCCAAACACATTAAAGCACAAGGACACTCTCGTCTTACTCTACATCCCATGCAAACAATATGCTTCCGATTCTCATTTTCAAAGGAGCAGAAATCATGTTGGGCAATTTTAATTAAATGGCTTAAAAACTTTGAAGTCTCAAAATTTGGGTTAGATTTACCTGCTGAGATAAAATTTCTCTGAGGTTATTTTTTGTCACAGTATGAAAACAAATATCAGTATTCACTGTATTAGGGGTATTATACACATGTATTCAGCTCCCTTTAATATGATAACACCAAATAAAACCTAGTGCAACCAATTACACTTTGTGCAATTTAAGTATAATTGCAACTGTTCTGTAAAGGTCTGAAAGGTTTGTTTGAGAGCATTAAAAAAAAGCAGCATCATACAGACAATGGAACAAAGCAGACAGGGTAGAGTTAAAGTTGTAGAAAGGTTTCAAGCATTATTATGCATAATTATGTATCAGAATGACCCAGTCAAAGCCCATATCCAATTAAGAATCTACATCAAAACTGAAAATTGATGTCTGCAAATATTTTTATCTGATTTGACTGCGCTTGAGCTACTTTACATAGAAAAATGACCCAAAAAAAAAAGTCTTGCAGATGTAAATACAACTAAAGAAGGTTCCACAAAAAAGAGAAAGGCTAAATACAAATCTATGACACACTTCTCAGATTTCTCAGAATGTGGAAAAGTTAAAGAGGTAAAAATACCTTTGTGTATGACTTGTGATCTGTTTAATTTTGGTTAAATTATCCTCACTATAGATTCTGTACGATCAACATTTACCTTTGATGACATTTTTCCTCCTTTTCCTTTAGCGTCACTTGTTCAACACATTTAAAGAAAACATTTTAGTTCAAAGTTCACTTTTTCTGCGACTCTATTAGGCGCTCAGAGAGTGATACCTGACTGAGATGATGCTGAGTTACCTTTCCGCTTGTTTTTCAGCTATTCGTGACCTCTTGGCCTTTGTCCCCTCGCTCCATGACTACCTGCCCTCTCCATCAGTGTCTCCCTCTTGCTTTATGTCACTGACGGATGTCCTGCACCGGCGTTTTCATCCCTGTCTCTGTGCAGTCTCGCAGGATGTATTCAGAGATGTGTGTATGCGTGTGTGTGTGTTGGGGGAGTTCCTGCACATCTGTCGGCTGCATTTCTCTCACTTTGGGTGGGGGAAAGGTTGTTTTTCAGCTCTTGTAGGAGAACGTGTCTCCCATCTAGAAAGATCAAGTTTGCCCTGCTTCCTTCCTCTTCTGGTCCTCATAAACACTTCTCCTCCCAGGCAGCAGGCCAGAGGCTTCCGCTCAGCGTCCGGAGTGATTATTACCTCCGCAAGAGAAACAACGTGATCAATACCACTTGTTATTTTTCCCATTAAAACTCAATTTCTTAAATACGTAATAAGTCCGAGTGAAAATACATTGTAATTTAAGGTTAGCTCAATGCTAAAGTGATCAACATTTAGTTGCATTACTCAGATCTGAGTGTTGATCACTAATCTCTTAATTAAGTCCAACTAAATGGAGTCAAAATGAGCAACATCAGCTGCTCTTCAGACCTTTTTACCATAAAGGTTCAATAGGAGTGGTTGTGCGTTAAAAGATCTGTCGACCTTGCATCAATTGAGGATAAAATCTCAATGATTAAAGAATAGCTTGTTTATCAAACAATAAGATGGAGTTCCAGCTTCCTCTCCTGCAGTTTCCTCTCTCCTGAATGGGGCTGAAGTGTCGGAAAGCGTTGGTGGGGAATGTTCCCCAGTTCTACCCCTGGACAGCCAGGCACGTACTGCTTCTCCCCAAGGGGTTCCAGTATATATTTTTTCAGCGTGGCGCAAAAACACCCTGAGCTTTCCTGCCATTACTCCTCACCGAGCCATGGGGGTTTAGGAAAACTAATAGGCCACTAAAAATACTTAGGGGCCCGGAGCCTGCAGCCATCGTTTTTTTTTCCTGCCTCTCTTCCACAGTGCGCGTGGGCTATTGAGGAAATAGGAAACAAGGGACTCTGGTTGTAAGGGAGTTTCCTGCAAGACGTTATAAAGGGCTCTGCCTGCAGTTGAGCCAGTGTCACAGTGTTGGTGTGAAGGTGAACGCCAGCTCCTCGTCCCTCTGACTGCTGACTAAACACAGACTCAGGGGGGGTCTGAAGGCAAAGCGGCGAGCAGTGTTTCTCGTCCCTGCTGGTCGGGGTAAGTCCTGAGACCACTTCTGTTTTATTTCTTTCCTATTTTGACTGTCTGATTGTTGTTTGGTTGCAAAGGGTTTTATTGTTTTGACTGTTTTAATTGAAGGGATACAACAATCAGTCAGCTCAGGGACTGAGCTGACTGATTGTTATCATTTGACCTGTCTATTTGATAGGCAGGTCAAATGATAAAAAAACACCCTTAGCTTTTATCACCTATTCATTAAATTTATGAAAACAAAGAATTTTCATTCCCTAAGCGCACCATCCAGCAGCATGTATACTTGGTTGAGTTTGATTAAAAGCAGATGAAAGTGAAGGTCATTCACTTTGCACAGGGATAATCTTGTAATTACATGTAGTTCTTATATTCAGGATTGTATTAATTGTTTTAATATAACAAAGTAAAACCAGGGCTGGAAACCATTTATATTGTATTTCCACAAAAACTGGAAATAAAGCACAAACACTCAGCAGCACAACGGGAGTTTCAGAGACATCTGGCAAAAGTAATGCTTAATATTTACTGAAAGCAGAACAGGGGGTCTGTTATCAGTGAGTGGGTGACTTTAATACAAAAGAAATCAAATGAATTAAGTAAAACAAAATTAATTGAATGTGACTAAAATTATTTAAAACTAATCCAGAAGAAGACAAAAGTAAATTATAAAAGTGAGAAAGTGAATTCAAACCATTCAACTCATGACAGCAATTCCTTCATTTTTTGTTCAACCCAAAGCTTCTACCTCTATGAGAGAACATGAGGAACATTGTATTTCTCCTTTATATACTATAGACATTGGAAAAGATGGTGATTTTCACATCTTTTTAATCTCAAAGAAAACCTCAAATTGGCATCATCTAGGAAAGGCCTGATCATCTCCAGTTTGTTTTTTTCCCCCCTTAAAGTACCTCCAGCTTTTTCTTTAAATATTCTGTGTTTTTTTGTTTGTTGTCATGCAGGTACGAGTAGGGAGCTGGTCTCACCTAACGGATGTGTCCGGGACACTCCGGTTTATTTATTATACCAGTTAAAACCAGGTATGTCATTCTGAATCTCCACGCGTCCAAACAGGCGCCGCTCCAGGACACTCACAACGCTTTTCTGTTTTTCCACAGATCCAGGCGAGCCTGATGGAAGTGTTGGGGGTCTACAGGGCGGACAGAGGGCAGACCGTGCGGGCTGAGGGATACGTGAAGGAGTTCACTCGCCACTCCAACGACGTGCTGCTGAACCTGAACGAGCTCCGGCACAGGGGCATCCTGACTGACACCACCCTGGTGGTCGGCAGTGTCCAGCTGCAGGCGCACTGCGCCGTGCTTGTGGCCTGCAGGTTAGTGCAAAGGTCAAGATGCTGTATGAAGCACCGTCTTTGCTCTAGTAAGCAATGAGGCAGGGGCGTGGTCGCCCCCCTCCAGAACTGCCAATCAATTTGTTCGTATCATATTGTACGTAGATTCACGTTTTGCCCACTCCATATCAGTAGATGACAGAAATGCTCCTTTTGTTGTTTTACAACCTCCATTAACAATTTTTCTTGTTGATTTTTTTCAAGCTTGTTTGTTTAGCAAAATAGCTAATTACAATCTCTAGTCCCATTGGTAGGTTGATGTTTGTGATGTTTAGTAATAATAAGGAAAAGAAGCCTCAGAGTACTGCACAAAAACCTCGTCATAAAGAAAAACGGGGGAATTAAACAGTAGGTTGCAATTTGTAATCAATTGTGGTGCAACAATTTTGACTTTAAGCTGATAAGTAATTTGAGTAGCTTTAGTATTAGAGCTACGACAAGAAAATAAAAAATTAATAAATAAAATTATGAGAACAAAGTCATAGCATTACCAGAATGAAGTCATAATAATATGAGAATAAAGTCAAAATAAAGGAGTAATATTACATCTAAATAAATAGTGTCGTTATTCCAGTTTTGGCCCGCTGTCTAAGACTGCAGCACAGTTTGGCGAAATTGCAATTTTAGTGCAATTTGTGACCCAATGAGAAAAAATCTAGACAGCATGCACCTTTAGTGTCATTTAAATCCTCCTCCCTCTGTCTGTGCAGCGGGTTTTTCTACTCCCTGTATTCCCACCGGGTGATGCTTCAGGGCCGTGGTGGCGGCAGCAGGCAACCGCTCGGGACCGTGTCTCTCCCCAGCAGCCTGGACCCGTCCTGCGTCTCCCTGCTGCTCGACTTCATGTACACCTCCCGCCTGCCCCTGACACCAAGCATCGTCTCTGGCGTGCTGGCCGTGGCCGCCTATCTGCAGATGGACCATGTGGCGGACACATGCAGGGACTTCATGCAGCTGCACTGGTGAGGGCCTGCAAATCTGCTGCCTCCGCCAGGTATTCTTAAAGGGGCAGTATTGTATATGGTCAACGTTTTTAAGCTTTACATAATGTTATTCCCTAATCAAAAACATGCAAGGAGTGTTGTTTTGATTCTTTTATGCGTGTTTGAGAAATTATTTAATCTCCCACGGCAACCATTCAGCTGTGCAAAATGTCTGGGCGGAGCTCCAGTTTCTTCTGAGCTGCAGTTTCCAAACTTCGGCGCTTCCGCCACACAGCGACTCCCCCAGCTCCTTCAGACTAGCCAGCAGCAATTAGCAGACACCTGGTGGAACTATGCATCTGCTGAGCTCATTATTTGAGCTACTTCTCAGAGCAATGCTGGTAAAAACATTGTTAAAGGGTTAATAGAGGAGCAATGTTATTATGACTTCCTGAAGATGGAGTTTCAGAAAAAACAGGAGTTGTTAAAAAGACAGAGCCCCAATTTCAAGGCGCTAAATCAGGAACCAAAATTTACTTTAAGTCATATTTGATATATTTAGTATATATCACAGCTATAAAATGGTGCTATGTACTTGAAAAATATGTAATACTGCCCCTTTAAGCATTTGTTGTGAATCTGCTTCATGTTTTTGACTTTTCTTTTCCAGCACAGAGAATGTGAGTGTTAGACACCCGCGGATGGAGCTGGACTCCAGAGTCTCTGTAGCCTCTGCTTCCCCTAAAGGGGGGGAACTGCCCGGTCCAGGACCCCAGCAGTCCCTCCCAGCAGCTGCAGACAGAAGGTTAGTCTTCAAATGACAAAAACGGATTACTCAGAAAATGGAGGAAATTGTTATTTTTGTTCCATTTGTACCTTGCCAGACGTACAGCTGCCTCTGCAGCTTGTGTGCCTTTGTCTGTCGGCAGGTTGGGCTCATTACAGAACTTCCTTTGTTTTTCCTGCAGGTTCCCTGTTGTTGCAGAAGGCTTTCTCAAGCCAGGGGTTTTCCCGCCCTGCCAGCCTGGGCCAGACGAGGTGAAAGAACATCCTGACTCACCCGTCCTGAACACCCGGACTCTATCCCCAAACAGCCCAGACCGCTCCAGCTGCCATCCGAACTCTCCTGCTGAGTCCAGTACCTGCAGCAAAAACCCAGAGGTACCCCCCCCATAAAAAACTGGTGACTGTTATTAAAAAGAAAACTGAAAGAAATATGACTAATTTTACAATTTCTTAGATTGAAACCAAAGCCACACCAGACCCGAAGGCCTGCAACTGGAAGAAGTACAAGTACATTGTCCTGAACCCTCTCTGCACTGCTGCTGCTGCCGCAGTGAAAGTAGAGGACTCAGAGGAGGTTCAGTGTCAGGATTTGGCTCTCAAAACTCTAACAGAGGCGTGGTCTGGAGAAGTGCCTGGTCAGATTGATAGGTAAACCAGACAAATGTGAGAAATATAAGGATAAAGAAAGAAAAAATAAGCGATTATGGTAAATATATTGAATTTCCCCATCAGACAGGGGCAGGCCTCCTGCTACGAGGGTTCTGGCCGAGCCCCTCCCCTCGGGCCGCCTCCCTCTCTGGATCTCCCAAAAGGGTCTGCCTCCCACAAGAAGGAGCCAGGTAGGCTCAAACAAATAGGTCATTAAGAAAAGACAACGATCTAGTGTCTAAAGCAGTTTTTCTTTTCTTATTTGCTTTTCCAGTCTCACCTGGCACCATTATCCCTAAACTTCTTCCATCTGATCCGGAAGCTGCCCAACTCGGCGAACCTCCAATCAAATGCAAGAATCGCTACCTGCCCTTTGCTTACTCTGGCTCTCTTCAGGGAACCAAATCTGTGTGCTCAGGTGAAATTTTCAACATATATATTTTGTTTCTTTTTATTGCTGTTTTATTTTCTTGTTGAGAAAAAAACAAGTGTGTAACAAAAGTGAACTTTGTTCTGGCAGGAGACAAGCCGTACCACTGCAACGTGTGCGGAGCTCAGTTTAACCGACCAGCCAACCTGAAAACTCACACTCGCATTCACTCAGGAGAGAAACCATACCGCTGCGATACCTGCGGAGCTCGATTTGTTCAGGTCAGGAAAAAACGGTGCATTAAAATGATTGATAAACTTCTCATTGTACAGGAGTTAGCCATGACGGGTCAACACTGACTTCCAATCTCTGCTTTCTTATAAATATCTTAATATTTTAGATGAGCTTTGAAAAGTTACACTTGTTCTTAAAAGCCTACAGATAGAACATGGTTAAACTTGGTGTAGCAGCACTAAGAGATACGAGTTTTAACTTCCAAAAAATATCAACACAGTATTGCAATGCTTAGAATAAATTTACTTACAGAAAAATATAGTCTCGTGCCAAAAATTGCTCCATGCAGCAGCCATCCATCTGGTTTCCCTTACTGCAACCCCTGGTAAAGATGCACAAAAGCCTCTTTTTTTGTCTTGTGTCATCAAATTGAAAATTCAATATTTAATCTGAGCATACTTACTCACTTGGAACATAATCCCACTTGAACAACAGCTTTTAACAAATCTGTTGTTCAAGAGTTTTCAATTAGTAGTTCACAACTTCCTGTTTTTTGGGGAGTTTCAATAGGATGTGACACAGGGGCCTATTTCTCTTAGCCAATCTTCAGAATGGAAAACAAGAGAACATGCAATTCAAGTGAGGATGAGTGTTGATTTTCATTAGATAGGAAAAAGCTGCAAGAAAACAACTACTGACTCTCCACTTTAAGGGTCTGCATATTTCTTTTTATTAGTTAAGTATTTTAAAATTACATCAGTGTCTTTTTTAGCTTTTTGTTTAAACAAACAAGTATGTGAAATGTGACAGCTAAAAAAAATGTTTTCCTGGGCTGTGTCACGTCTCAATCTTTCCTTTGCTCTGTCCTGGTCTTAGGTTGCCCACCTCCGGGCCCACGTCCTGATCCATACTGGTGAGAAACCCTACCCCTGTCACACCTGTGGAACCCGCTTCCGCCACCTGCAGACGCTCAAGAGCCATCTGCGCATCCACACCGGAGAGAAACCTTACTCCGTAAGTTACAGAAACAACTTGCAAAGTCTCCCACCTGCACAAAAATAAATCCAACCAACCTGTATTAATAACCCTGTTCAATCTTTAATCTGTGGGGTGCTTGTATTTTTGCTTTGCAGTGTGAGAAGTGCGACCTTCACTTCCGACACAAGAGTCAGCTGCGTCTGCACCTACGGCAGAAACACGGAGCCATCACCAACACCAAGATCCGCTACAAGGTGCTGACCGAGCCCTTCCAGCCTCTTCTGCAGGCCTGCTGAGGAGCGCTGATCGCTACAAACCGGATCACATTGGTTATAACTAAATCTGTCAGAAAACGATTCACCTGATTCTTAATATACAAAGAACTGAAAGTTAGATCCTGGCGTTAAAATGACTGCAAACGTTATTTTCACAACATTTCAGCCATCTTTATCGAGCAACGTCTGCACCGTGTGTGACATGTTTTGTCAGAAATGTTGGGTGAATGTTGATAAAGGAAGAGGGAATGAAAAGGATTGAAGTAAAGTGTTGACGAAGGATTGTGAGGAGACGTAAAGATAGGAAGAGTGCAAGAAAAAGGTGTGTTGATAACATTTTGTAGAAAGATATTGGATGTGGATGGAAGAAAGAAAAGAAACGCATGTGTATTAGGGAGGTGGTGAGTGAAGGTTTTGAATCTAGAGAAGCACTTCATGAGTTGTTTTCATAAATATGTATTTAACCTGACGGCCTGGGGCCTCTATATTGTTTTTTTAAGCATCTATAAGAAGTAATTTATGATCTTGGAGTTCAAGCCAAACTAAAGGGATTAGTTCTCTTGTACTGAATAAAGACTAGAATAAACTTAAATCATGTTATTGATGACAGCATTTAAATGAAATGTTTTGAAGCCATTTAAATTTGTATGAGTTCATTTGCAGGACAAATTTGAAATTAAATAATTTTTATATCATTCAAAGTCTTTTGTGCTTTTATTTACTGTCAATACTTCAAAGATTTTTTTTCCTGCTTCTCACTTTATAAACCAGTCCTAGAAGGTCGCATGGTGTTGCCGTGTTCAGAGCTGTTGCCGCTTAGAGCAACAAGGTTCTAGGTTTGGCTAGCGATCTTTTCGCGTGGAGCATCCATGTTCTTTCTTTACATGTGGCTTTTCTCTGGGTACCCCGACTTCCTCTCACATTTAACAAAAAGGATTGTTAGGTTAAACAGCCTTTCTAAATTGATCTTATGCATGAGTGGGTGTGTGTGCGCGAGTGTGTGTGTGTGTGCAAACATAGTTTGTCAGTGTGTCTTTGTGTTGTCTTGTGATCAATAATGAATGGTTTTTATCCTAATTCAAATCCATTCCACCAATTTTTTAGCCCATCCATCCACCCTTGTCCCTTAATGGGGTCGGCAGGTGCTGGTGCCCATCTCCAGCCACGTTCCGGGTGAGAGGCGGGGTACACCCTGGACAGGTCACCGGTCTGTCGCAGATTTTTTAGCCCATGTTCCGTGCTTTTCTTACAGTGGAAACAATGAAGCAGAGGGCACCTGTTTCCTCCAGAGTACTAGCTCTTCTCAGCTGCGCGCGAGACTCAAACACGTGTGGGGGCTTCCTGAAGGTGATGGGGTGTCTGTGAACTCTCCCACCCTCTGTCATCCCCGCTTCCTGCTCCCTGATGAGCCATGGCTCGCCAGGCCTTATTGTCTGAGCTCTGTGGACAAATGCTGGAAGTTTGATGGGACTTTCCAGGCTTCATTTACACTCTTACCCTGTTTTCTTTACCTAAAATTGTCATTTAAAGTAGCATGTGTCAGGTTTTGAAAGATGGCCTACAATTTTAAAATTGTAGGCCATGTGAACTTGAATATGTGCTAAGTGGTGACCATTTTTTGTGACTGACTTTTAGTTCCAGCTAACAGAGTAGCTTCATTAAAAAAACAAGTTAATTTATTGAGTAATTTTATTTAATTTTCGTTTTTAGTGTTTTGCAAACGTTAATTTATTTCTTATTGGTCATATACACTGAAAATCAATTGTTCTATGATTCTTTCTGAATGTGACTGTAATTGAGCAGAGGCTGTAGTTGCTCAAATCTTTTCGGATTTCGAGACCTTGAGGTTGCTTCCCTCTAGTGTCAATCATGGAAACAAAACCAAAAGCAAAAAACAGAAGAAGAACTAAACGGACCATTCGCTTTGTGGACATATCCAATTGCTGGATTAGAAGGTTGTTATAAGAAAAAGAAAAATCCACTATTTTAAACAACTATACATCTTTAGCATATTTCATTTTATTAAAAATGAACAGAAAATGTAGAATACTTGTATTTCTGACGGACTGAGCTAATCGGAATCACTGATGGACCCAGTGAGCTGCAGTGTTGGTTCTCTGATGACACTCAGCTGCTCTGAACCGGCACACTGTGGACCATGAGGTGCCGTGGAGCTGACACACGCACACACACACCGGGTGAGTAGTTGAGTCGAGTTACAGACATCTCGGATAAGTTTTTTTTTTAGCAGGCGGTTAGCAGCCGGTGTCCTAACTGTCCTCTCCGGCCGGGTCAAAGGAAATGAAGCGATTATTAGTTCCCCCCACTTTTGGTGCCATTATAACCTCGCTCTAAAAATTGGTTTTGACTCTTAATACTTTTGCTTAATCTATTAAACTATGTTCATTGTACACACTTTGGGCTATATGTTCTGTTTCTGTAACTAGTGGCAACAGCACAGCAGCAGGGGTCGTGTGACGTTACGTCATGTCCATTTACTAGAGCAGTGAGTATGCCAGGACGTTTTAAGATACAATCAAGCTGTAAGTTTATGTTTACATTTAGATATTAGCTGTAGCAAAGAAGTCCCTCTAAAGAAATGTTGAGAATTTTTGAGATGAGGTTTCGTGAAATACTACTTGTGATTTTGTAACAAGTAGTTACAAAATAGTTTAGCTGCAGTAGTCATCTTGGCCTCTTCATTTAGTAAATCCAGGAAAATGTAGCTTTATTTATTAGTTGATTAGAGATGTGTAATTAGACATTTTCTGGTGGAACTGGGCTGATGACACTGCAATAGCTTATTGCTTGTGCACATCAGTTCACCATCAGTAATCAATAACCAACATGTGAGGAGTTTCTCCTAGTGCCCTCTGACCCACATCAGGTCAATAAAGGCTAACTTGTTAAGCGGTTTAGTCCCACATACTCCACACCGCGAGAGTTTATTGCCCCACTGGAAGGTTAATCATTACCACTTTGACAACTGCAGCAAAGATCTGTGACTTTTTCTGCATTTTTGCTTTCCCGGTGCCTGACAGGTCAACTTTTAACAGCCCTCTTTTGTTTATTTTATATTTGTATGTATTTACGTGTTTATAGATAACATGACCAACAGAAAGCTGAAATCACAGAGCCAGGGGGATGGAGCAGAAGGCCCAGACGGAGGCTGGGGCTGGGTGCTGGTCGTGGCGTTGTTCGTCAGCACCAGCCTCGTGTTTGGACTGATGCGCGGTTTGGGGATCTTCTTTGTGGAGTTCGTCCAGTACTTTGAGGAGAGCGCTCAGGCCATCTCCTGGATCTCATCCATCGGCTTGGCAGCCCAGCAGTTCTTCAGTAAGCCTAATGTTGAACCCTACCTTCCTATATTTAAATAATTAAAGAGTACTGTAATAATCTCTGTCAGAAGACACTCAATTTCCTTAAAATACTAAGAAAAACCCTAGAATATGTAGTGATTTTATCTTTTACACAGTACCTTACTACTTGGTAAATTAGTAATGTATTTATTGTGCAAAAAGTACAGTTTTAGGATAAATATGTATCATAGAAATTTAAAATCAAGTTATGTTAATTGAATAAATTGCTTGAGAACAGCTGTGCAGTAATCAAGCCTGGGTGTGATAAACCACAGTTATGTTTTAACTGGGGGACAATCACTTTTTTTACACTGGCCCATGCAGATTTGGAGTTTTACCTTCATTTAAATCTACATTTCATATTTACTTGTGTTGTCTGCGACTAATATTTCAATTGGTTTTATGTTTTTGAAATACTGAAGAACATGAAAAATAAAATATATTATGCTGATTTTAAAGAAGTATTGCACTGCGACTCTATCGTGGCTTTTCTAAAATGACTCCCAACTCTTGATTTTCTCAAATCCAAGGAAAACATCCTGTGTTTGATTTGTTTAGTAAGGATTCATTTATGGTGTTTATTTTGCAGGCCCGCTGGGTGCAGCTCTATGTAACGCATACAACACCAGACTGGTTGTGATGACAGGAGGTTTCCTTTCCGGACTCGGACTCATCCTTGCCTCACAGGCCACCTGCCTGGTTCACCTCTACCTCACTATGGGAGTAATCTCAGGTATGGCAAGTTTTGCGTTAGCTTTTCAAACCTCTGTACTTGGTTTGTCATTGGTCAGTTTGTTTTTTGCTTATTTCTGCAGAATAAATGAATGAAACCGCCTAGATGTGTTTTTTTTTAGGGTTAGATGAAAGAAGTACAATTCTGTTTCTTCATTTAGCCTTTTGTCCTCCAGGTTTGGGCTGGGGGCTGGTCTTCACCCCCATGGTGGCCACAGTCATGGCTAACTTCACACGTAGACGAGCGCTGGCTGTGGGACTGGGTTTCTCTAGCATCGGCCTTTCTTCCTTTGCTTTTAATCCACTTTTCCAGCTGCTGGTGGAGACGTATGCCTGGCGCGGAGCCCTGCTCATCCTGGGGGGCCTCAGCCTCAACATCATGGCCTGCGGAGCCCTTATCCGACCAGAGTGTCGCTCTAAAGCCTCAACAAATGTAGGCAAGGCTGTCGAGGTATACGGAAATGCTGCCTTCCGGTTTTTAATAACTATAAGGAATAAAATGTTGTTATTAAATAAAAATATTACAGCAGGTTTTCCCTTTATGCTTCTAAGCACAAAGAGAACAGCTATATGTAGGGTTGTGTTTAAAGTTTAAGGAGGGCTGGACGATATGGCTGAAAAAAACTATCACGATCTAAGGATTTCATATCAGTCGATATTGATAATTACGGATTAGTTTCTTGTTTTAAATATATGAAATAAAGCCAAACTGGTGGCGTGAGCTTTCCTGTTTTATCCACAGTTTCCATTCAAAGTCGATTTTTATTTTTAAGCCAATAGGAGGCATGTTGGTGAAACCTGAAACTGCTGCTGCGCAAGTTATTCAACAAGTTGTTGCTAGGTAACCAAAGAATGAGTGAGTTGTTGCTAGGTAACCAAAGAATTTGTGAGCTCATGTCACCAACCCAGCTTAGCTGGCCTTGACAGGTGGAGCTGGTAAAGTCTTTATCCTGCCTACATGTCAATGTCAATGTCAAATTTATTTATATAGCACTTTAAAAACAGAGACAGAATGCTGTGCAGTTCTGGTTCGCACATAGATTTATTGTCCAGCCCTAAGTTTAAGGTTTGCGTTAATTGAAGAATTGAGTAGAAATGATGAATTCTGTCAGTGATTAGTTATTTTTCTCTGCAGACGGACCCACAGAGCAGCTCACCACGGCCTGACATCCTGCAGAGAGTCTCCTCCTACCTGGAGGTGTCGCTGCTTTGTGAGAGGCCGTATCTCACCTACGCCCTGGGTGTAACTCTTTTTAACTTCGGCTACTTCGTGCCATATTTCCACCTGGTGGCCCACAGCCGCCAGGTGGGCCTCTCCGAGTACCGAGCGGCATTCGTCATGTCAGCTGCAGGCATCACAGACATTTTTGGGCGAATTGTGTCAGGCTGGTTCTCGGACTTGGGGCGCTTTCGGGTTGTGCATCTGCTGACCTTTTGGACAGTTTTGGCGGCAGTGTTCATCATGCTGCTGCCCGTGAGCTCCTTGACGGGCTCCTACGCGGTAATGATTGTGATCAGCCTTCTCTACGGTTTCTGCTCCGGCGCTTTGACCTCCATGGTGTTTGCTGTGGTGCCCATGATAATGGGCGTGGAGCGCATGATGGGAGGCCTCGGGCTCCTGCAGCTGATCGAGAGCTGTGCAGGACTGCTGGGTACTCCGCTGTCAGGTAAGAATTCACCAATTCATTACAGCAATTAACACCAACTGTCATCGCAAGCCGCCGAGCAAGACAAACAGGTCCAGAAAACAGATACATGTAAAAATAGCAACAGGTCATTGCTGTTTGAAGGAGACGCAGCTAAACCCAAAGTAATGGCACCAGTAGCTCTGTCACTGGCTCTTAGCTGTGTCTAAGGGGACAGAGCTTAACATCAGCTGCGTTTCGATTAACCACAGAATTGCGCAAATTGAAATTACGAAAATAAACTCGCTTAATGGAAACCCACCAATTTTGGAAAAACTCATATATTTTATTGATTAAAAGTTTTGGTAACACTTCATTTGACGGGTTGCGCATAAGACCATCGTAAACGTGACGTAACACCCGTCATGAAGATAAAGGAGTCTTCATGAATGTTTACGACTGTTGTCATAAAGTGTCAACACTTTTAAATGATGACACTTTTAATGCAAAGGTTTAATGTACTTTTAATGAAAGTTTTTATGCAACTTTGCATTAAAAGTGCAAAGTTGACAGCCCCTCAATTAAAGTGTTACCAAAGTTTTTTGCGCTATGATGATCCGATTTTTTTTTTTTTTGTTGTTGCATCAAAACACTTTTTTCGCGTCACCCGAGTCACGTGATCAACAGCCGGCTGTCAAAAGTAGCGAAAAGGACGAAGAAGACGACAGGAAGTGGCAGGAGGAGGATGGTTTGTTTTTGTTTTCAGTGTGCAGATGGCTCCACCAGAGCTCTCACAGCATCGCACAGTTCGCTGGCATTTTTAATATGATCACCTATAGAGGTTAAATCAACACATAAAGACAAGTGAGCCTGAAAGTAGATGCTACCGAAATCTCAAAGTTTGCTGAATTTGATAATGCTACGCGTGCTTTAGTATTTTTCTTGCTTTGTAATTCAAACGCATTAAATCTCCTATGGATAATTTAAAGGATTGAACGGGGACATTATAACCATCTGCCCTGAAAGAAGTTAAAAGAGAGACAAAAAATTATTTTGAGACTTTTTTATTCACGCCAGATCAGATTAATCTGAGATTTCTAACATTGTTTTAGAGAAACAACGGAGAGAATGGGAGGAAACGACTCCCAGTTTGATTTCATAGAGGAAAGAAATGAACTGTTGAAAATCTCTCCTAAAATTTTCCACGAATGTTATTTTTTTCAAAACAGCAGCTCTGTAACTCTTTTCTGCAGTTACGTAGATCATTTTAGATATTTTAATGAACTATTTCTTAATGACAGCATCTTCTTGTGTAATCTGTTTTAATTACTCAGGATGAGACGGCACACTGTTCAAAGGTTCATGCTCAATTCGCTAACTCTGTTCACTTTCACTTGTAGTTGTGATAATATAAGTTATTATTGTCATGAATACCAATACAAGTCAACATTAGTGAGGACATGTGCATATATTTAAGCAGGTACTCTTAACAAAACAAAAGTTCAAATTTGAACGCTCTAATCGACTCCATTTTTTTGTGCTGCAGGTTGGCTCAGGGACATGACAGGAAACTACACGGCCTCCTTTGTGGTCGCCGGCTCTTTTGTGCTCCTCGGTTGTTTGACCATGACCACGCTGCCTCACTATTTCTCCTGCACGGAGCCTCCACCTCCTCGGAGACCCGTCCTCGTTGATAACAGCGAGACCTTGAATTTAGAGCATAAGGACAGCTGCTCGTCTAAATTCAACTATCAAACCGTGAAACAAACACAAAGGTGATCTGATCGGGGAACATCTTTCTTTGCTAAAAGTCAGCTGAGTGTTACTGATATTACACCTCAGAGGATTAGACCCAAAGCTTGTGGATTAGGAAAGAGGCTGGAGGAAAAAAAAAGCGGAGGAAAAAAGAAAGCAATGCGCCTCAGCAAATGTGCATTTTGATCTCACTTGACAAAGAAATTAAGAAGCAAAAAAACATTACTGTGAACAACAGCTATTGCTGGGACAGTAAGTGCTGAAACACATTTTGTTTCTGAGTCTATCAGCAGGAAATTTATACCACATGTCAGTAGAAACCCTTGAAATCCCCATATGCAAAGAAATCGACTGAAGTTGGCTCATAAATGTTTTATTGCAGTTTTCCTCCACACAGTCTGTCTTTGAAACCTAAAGGTTTTGTTGGACCTTTCTTCTTGAGTTGATTTAAAGTTAAACGTTTGAGTGAGCCACGCTTACAGCTCAGTTTGCTTCTCTGAGACCAGCTGAGAGTTTGCTTGGTTGTGCGTTTCTGCTCATTGTCTTGCATTTAAAGCCACACTTGGTTCATCATCTTCAGATTACTATCAGGAAGTTTTTGGTTCAATCATATGAGCTTACAAATGCTGAAAAACAGGCCCCTTAACATGATGTTCCCACTTCCAAACTGGTGATTTTAACCAGACTATATTCTCCCGGTATTTCACTGGCTTGTCCAAAAGTTATGCAACAAATTTTAAACAAGATTCAGCGTGTGTTTTCTTCAGCAGTGGAGTCTTGTGCAGTGAGAATTCATAGCATTCCTTTTTCTACCTTCTAATTGCAGATCTTTCTGAATCTCTTCTGTGGTTGGCTTTCGGGTTATTCTTTGGACTCTTTTGAAATGTTAGGATGAACTCCTAGAAATTATGTGGTTTCCGCTTCTAGATTATGGCTGTAGCTGGGCAAGTTTAGAAACACGTCTGTTTCTGACGCGTCAGTGTGTTTAGTAGAAGTTTTGACAAACCTCTTTGCTTTTACACATCGTCACATGCCTCCTGCGGGACACCTGGGTTATAGGACGTGTTTTTATAGGCCACCAGTAAGGATTAAACCAGTTGATATTCGTGTTGCACTGACGGGTATGAGGGTGTTTTTCTAAAAGCTGACAGATTTCAGCTGGTTTCTTGGTTCTTTATGTCTTTTGCGTCTCCTTTTCTTCAGCCGATCTACATACTCCCTGTGTCATTTTGCTGTATCACACAAAACTAGATTTTTGTGTGGATTTTCAAGTATGTGTGAATTACAACCGTGCATGGATAAGCACTTTGAACAGATGGGTGGATTACTTGAGTTGTTGCCAGCATTTCTCACGAATTTCATGGTATTACCCTCCTAATTAATATACTTTCTGAGAAGAAACCACTGACATGTTCAGCGCTTATTGACCCCGCTCTGAGTCTGAGTCAGCTGCACATTTGAATTTTTCGTAGTCATGATTTATCCTTCAGTCATTAAACCTGTTTTGCCTGATAATGATTAAGACCACAAACTCAGCCTGTAATAAAGGCTGGATTACAAATCTGTGGGGATTATTTACATCTGTAGGGTTTTTCCTAAAACGTCACAAATCCAAACTGTGAGGGTTTAATAATGTTTTATTATAGACCTGATTTAAAGTCAAATTGGTTGTTAAAGACAATGTTCTGAGTCAATGAAAAGGTCTCCAACATATCCGTATTTTGAGTTTTAATACCTCTTTAAGATAGAATCTCAGGTTTTAAATGACTCCTCTTGAAGATTTTAGGTCGTTTCTTAATGCTTTGTTGTTGATTTCACGCCAAACGGCTCACATTAAACCTGGACCAGGGTGCAGTTTTCCACTTCGATGACTCCGTATTATTTACTAAGTCATGCGAATGGACGTCAGTTCTGCTCACCGTTAGCGACTCGGTGTTGTCAGAAGTTTCTCCGCAGGAGCACAAGATTGTTTTCTCATCTGCTCTTTTCGATGACCCGTTCATTTTGTTTGCGCGTCCTCGCTGGACCTCTGTAAACCATAAACCAAGAATGCCTTGTAACACCAAATATGTTTGGCTTTGGGAAGAGCTGGGCGAACATCTGGGTCACAATGAACTGCTGGTGACTGGCAGGGTTGCTGCGACGCAACAGGCTTTTGGATAATACTTAACAGTGGTTAGGCAACTGTTTAAAGGTGAAAACTTTTTACTTACCAGGAATGTTTTTTAATAAACTCAAATGATG
Source organism: Girardinus metallicus (assembly GCA_903067095.1). Lineage (NCBI taxonomy): Eukaryota > Metazoa > Chordata > Actinopteri > Cyprinodontiformes > Poeciliidae > Girardinus > Girardinus metallicus. The sequence goes on along the minus strand of CAEGAE010014467.1, from coordinate 19,798 downwards.
GCATTTTTATTTATATGTAAAGCATTCAAAGCTGCTGCGGACTCTCGGATTAATCACACTAAACGGGTCATCTGTGTGAATATCGGCTCCTTTTCGCTGTGCACGTCCCAGCCTTATGCATTGTCGCCCTCTGCTGGACTTCCACGAGAAAGGCACTCACACCGAAACGCACGGTTGCAGTTTTTTTTTATTCGGTCAAATACAAATTTGATGATGATGTCACATGATGTAGACAAAATACACATAAATATTGTCTTTTGTAAAGTTGAAATCTGTCAACTGCATAGGTTTTATGGTATTTTATTGGAATAAAAATGCTCTTTTTGTAATATTTCTGTCTCTTTGTAACAAACATTTTAAAAAGTCAGTATTAAAAGAATAAAAAAAACAAAACACACAGCCCATTTTAGAAAGGGGGGGAGCAAACAAACCTCAGAGGAAAGAAATCAGATTTTCTGGTTTTAATTAGGATCTCTTGGCAGAGTGATGGCGTCGCTCTGTGGGGCATAAAAACACCTCATGCTGGACTCATAAAGCTGCTCCAGTGTTTCCACTTGGACACGATTGTTCTGCGCTGACGTGATCACACAAAGCTTTCCCTGTTGGGAGCATCCAGACCCCCCCATGTCCCTGAAGTCAGCACCAGCTGAACTCAACATGTGGACGGTAGCCAGAGAAATGTTTGCAAGCCTGGCAGCTCAATCTTTTCTACATTTGTGTAAAAAAAGAAAAAAAGAAAGTGTGTGTGTTTGGGTTGAGGGCTGTGAAAGGAGGAACTGGACACAAGGGCGGGTGAGGACGGGTCGGTTAAGGTTTAGGGTCCTGACTGCGGCGCCTGAGCTTCTCCGGGTTATTAGAGGCCATGTGTGAAAAGTCTCTGAAAATGTCCTGGTACGTTTCATCACCTGGAAGATAGAAACAAAAAAACAACATGAGCCTTAAAGCTGGAAGCTTCACATTTCTAAAAGGTGCAGAAACTCCCACCTCTTAATGTACAATCCCCCGCGAAAGTATTCACACCCCCTGTCACATTTTGCTACCACAAACTTCAAGGTATTTTATTAATGTGGCAGAAAAACTGCAAGTAGTGCATAATTCTTAAGTAGAGAGGAAATGAAGCTGGATTTTCGAAAGGTTTTTGCAAATAAATATCTAAGATTTATTTTCATTCAAGCATCTTTGCTCAGATACTCCAAAATATACTACAAGGTCATAAAAATATTCAAAATTTGCGCAGTCCATCACCAAACATGAAAAGGATATGACAACAAAAACGAAGCAGTCCAGCTGAGCTAACAGGCTGGACAAGGGGGGCATTAAATCAGCTGCAGCCAAGAGGCCCATGGTAACGCTGTAGCAGCTGCAGACTCCCAAAGATGACCTGCTGGCAGGACGACTATTAGCTGTGCTCTCCACTAACGTGACAATTAAGGGAGAGTTGCAAAAAGCCAACAAGGCGACACAGCAAAAGTATAGAAGAAAAGTTTTCCTTCCAGGACCCTAGACGTCCACGATGTTTCTATCAGGACCATTCGTGTGTTGTAAAGGCCCAGTCAAAGCCCAAACGTAAATCCAACTGAAAATCCATGGCAAAACTTGAAACACGGTGGTCACGGTCTGTCTCTATCCAAACTGACTGAGCTGGAGTTTCTGTATTAAGCAAAGAGTAGGAACAACAACGAGTTGGTCGCCACGCTGGTAGAGACACCAATACCAACTCATGCAACGTTTTCAGACCTTCGTCTGTAAAAATAGTAGAAAACAATGTTTCCTTTTCCTTCCACTTCACAATTATGCACTACTTTTTGTTGGTCTACTTAAAAACATGCTTTGAATGTGTGTCTGTAACATGACAGCGTGTGGAAAAGCACGGGGTGTGAACATTTACTTTCTTGTTGTTTAAATCCAGTTGTTTTTGAACAGAAAGCAAAAAAAAAAAAAAAAAGTTGCATAAACTCAGTTGATATGAGTTTATTCCAAGAATCCCCCAGAGCACATTCAACGAGCAGAAGCCCTGAAGCACAACGCATGCAACACAACACACACACGCAGAACGACATGCACATGCAATTTACCTCTCAGATTTCTGCAGGTGGCACACTGCGCAAGCAGTTGAGACCAGATGGACATCTCAGCGGGCAGAGGAGAGCACACAACAAAGACAGACAGTGAAAAAAGCATAGCACTTCAAAAACTGACCAGCAGACAAACACGTTTCACATTTCTCCTCCTTGGTGAGCAAACACCCCCCCCACCCCACTAATTCCCACTGGAGACGGGAGTGAAGGCAGGCGGACCACACTGACCAAAGCGGTCATGGAGGAACGGACCGTGGAGACAAAATGCAACCAAATTGACCAGAGAGGCGTGGAACCTGACTAACAGGAGCTAATAAATATATTAACATTACAGCGTAAACCGAGCCATTATTCACAGATTAGTAGGAAAAACAAAACTGCACCCTGAATTTAGCTTAGATACCTGGAAGAACAGCCATGCTCATGTTTACAGGTGATAAAAGTCGTTGTGAGAATGTCGAAATAGAAGCAAACTTATTGGAAAAGGTTTGTTATATATTGTACCGTGGCTAAATGTTGAAAACACATTTAGCATTTTATTTGTAGGCTTTGTTTCAAAGTGTCGATGTGCATTTAGTGTGAACATAAACAGCACTCACTCGTGTAAAAAAAACCCGCCGGGTTCATGTGATGTGAAATAATTATGAGTCATTTTAAAACTTTTCCTCCTTTGACATCATATCCTGTACAATCTAAATAACAAACCAGCCTGTTGGGTGGGAAAATGGAAGCAATAAAAAACCTGGTTGAAGCAACTTTTGATTCAGTTATCTGGCTCTGTTGTCCCAAATCATGACGCTGCCACCACCGTGTTTAACTGTATGCTTTCATTTTGGACTAGACGGCTTTAAATGTTTTTAGCTCTAATAACAAATGTGGGTTTTTAGTGGGTTTTTTCTCTTTTGCCAAGGAATGATTGCAATTAATTTCCACAACAAAAGGTGTTTTTTAGATTGTCTTTAGGTTTGAATCTATGTGTTGTTTTTTTTTTCATTATTTCCACAAAAAATCAAGATTCCAGGAAATGTATCTGTCCTTTTTTTCCCCCTCAACGTTTTATGTAGAAATAAAACAGCAGTTCTATAGAAATGACAGCAAAATTCCTGTCAGTTCCCAAAAAGTCACGCAACATTCGTGGCTCTAAATTAATTTTGTTGTTCAAAACGGCTCTTTGGATAGTAAAGGCTGGTTTAGACAAAATGCATTACATCCCCTCTCCTCTTCCCTGACATAAGGATAAATCAGGAGTTTGTTTATACTCTGCGCCAGAAAATAAATGTAAAATAAGGTATGAGTTCAGCTAAAGGACGAAATGGGCAGATGTCCAGACAAAATGGCCGCTTCATTTAGTTAGAAGCGCTACACCTGATGAAGTGTGACCCCAAATAAACAGACTGCTGGACTTCAACTTTGTTTCCATCTTGCATCAACTAAGTGATTATTTTTTAATTGTAATGTACAGAATATCCATTGAATAAAAAGGTGGGGAGGTTTTAGAATGATTCATTTCTGTTTCATATCACAAAAATCTGGCATTTTAATAGCAGAGTGAACACTTTTAATATTCACAGTGTGATTCATATCTTCTTCATGGATAACATCCCTACATTTCCTTTCATCCCTACTGTTTTGTTTGAATTGAATATAAATATTTTTTGTTACATTTTTCATGTTTTAAGGTCTGATTTCAGCTCTGTTAATCGTTCCACCCCTCCTAAAGCCCAGTCGCTTATTTGATTCATTTTGGCCTGGATTCTCTTCCTGGCGTGACCCCGACCACCTCTAGCCCCGCCCACCACCGCCCCGTATTCCTGCCCCGCTGGAAGCGGACCTGATTGGCCGAAGGCTCCGTCCATCTCCCGCATCTCTTTGTTCATTTTGGCGATCCTCAGCCTGAAAGGTAAGAGGGCGCAGTCAGATCGGTGTCTGTCTGTGCTGGATTGCAGAGTTTCTCTTCACACGAGCGCTTACAGAGTAACGATGTCTGCGTTTGCGTTGTCCACGGCGATGGTGATGGGGTCTTTCTCGTTCTTGTCTCGTGCGTTGTAGTCCGCTCCTCGTTTCAAGAACAGGCAAACCAACCTGGACACAAAACAAGGAAAGCAGAGTACAGATGAATATTTGCATTTGTGCCCGACGCCACAGCTGTGGTTTTTGTTGCCTTTGTGGCTCAGACAGGTTTACAGTTTTAATCAGGCAGAAATCAAAACAGGATTAAAACAAATTTTAGTTCCTCATATTGTTTCTGAATTTTTGTATAATCCTCTTCCTGCTAAATAACCTGGGCTACATGAAAAGACAGGCAGGCGATTTGTGACAGAACTTCAAATTTGTGTAGCTGACTGCAGGTTTGTCTGAATGTTCTTCATGTGAGATCATAAAATGACGCATTTGACACATCAAGTGTTTTTTCTGTGCACAAATGGATGGCTAAATGGTCCTTGAATCGAAGAGAAAAAAACGTTTTGCAGTGATGAAAAACAAGTTTGTCACACTTATTAAACGAAATAAACATTAAAATCAATTCTAAAAAAATGTGATTAAAGTTGAGCATAATTATGCAGTGTGGAATAACGTTTTAGGAAAAGAAGCTACTTGAAAAAACTACTTTATATATATATATATATATATATATATATATATATGGCACATTGGGGAGTTTTCACTGCATTTCAGTGACTCGAGTCTGCCATTTGAAATGAGCGTTTGTGAATGACATGACTGGTAGAATAAGGAAATCTAAAGTGATACTCGCCAAAGGTGATGAGGTTCTCCCAGGAAATGAGAACGCATTTCTGAATGTGTTGGAAAAGCTTCCAAATTATTTACATGCAACCTCCTTCTTATACATTTGGGTCCAGCTACTCCCCATCTGTGGCCAGAAGTTGGCTTTTCTGCCCGTTTTTGCCCGCTCTGTCTTCACAGCACTCTTGTAAAGACTCATGATGCCTGTCTGGCAGGTGCTCCTTTGATTTGAAGAAACAGCCAGCTTGAGAGTGCTCCGAATACATCACACTCTCATCTCCTGATAAGAGACAGCCCTTATTGTTAGCGTGACAGGGAGAGAGAAAAAAAAAGGCAAGACGGTTGCTCAATGTATCGACAATAATCCCACTCTAATGCGCTTATAACCGTTTTGCTGATCCCAAATCCCTTTTTCATTCTCCAACACTCCCTCCACTCTCCTAGTCATGCTAATTTGTCCTATCTAACATATTAGACATCATTTATTTGTCATGCATACAAATCCTGCCAACAAATGGCAGTCTTTCACTTTTGAAATGAAAGAGTCAGAGTGGTAATAACAGCGAGAATGTGCTAAGTGCAAAACATATAAGAGAAGGGAGTCATTAAATATCCATTAAGGATGTGAAGAACTTCCATTTTTTAGTCAATTTGTATGAATGAACAAAAACAACCAAATAGATCTCATGTGAAATATTACTATTTGGAACAAACCAAATAGAAGCTTTTCAAAAGGGAGATGAAGAGATCTCAGTTGTGCCAGGTAATCGGTTTGAAGTTGATGAGTTTCCTTTCCAATCTTCATTAATAGCTCCTGTGTTGTTTTTCTAGCGTAAAGGACCAACATCCAAAGTGGAACGTAGCAGAATGGGTTGGATGAAGCCAAACTTTAGAGAAACTTGGGTGTTTAGCTGCCGATAATTAAAAAGGACCACAAGCATTTATTCTGAGCGGTCCTCATCAAGGCTCACACAGCAAGATCTACAGTGTGCTGTTATTAAACGTATGTAAGGATAAAAACTAATACAACATATTTGTGCAAAATCACTATTGGACATCTGTATTATAAAGCTACTATTAGTATCTTGGTGAAGTCCTTTCAGTGTGCGGGTATGTCACCCGTACATGTGCATTAATGTTTGCGTTGAAAGTCTGACAAACATTGACAGGGTCTCCACACCTCATGGTAAAATGCCAGGTGATGGGTATATAAAAAAATGAGGCCATTATAAACATTTTATTTTGAAATCTCTTCTCAGTGTGGAACTTTTCTGGAGTTTAGCACATCTTCTAATTCAGAGTATGTATGCGTATTATTACATGAGAACTTGTGATGGTTCATCAGAGATGATGAGGAACTCTGCGATTAATCCAGATACTGAACGGACCCGTGAGGCGAAGAAAAATTGCAACGGCATATAGTGCCCTGGCACGACAACTACAGCAGACAATGACATCTAAACGTGGAACTTCTCCCCAATCAACATCCAACAATATCATCAGTTTCCACACAGTGGCCTCATGTAAACAAAGCCGTAGTGTGTTTGAGATATACCAATTCTTTTAAGTGCCTCCCATCTATTCAGTGTAGAAATTAGCAGGTGAATCCTGAAAGTGTGCCAGTTGCATTTTCCATGACAAATATATGCTCATGTTCCAATTGTTGGTGTTTAATTCAGTAGTGCTAGAGTGTGCCCATGAGCAGCTCTACTATTGTGAATACGTCCAGATTCAAATTCCAATATTCTGCAGTTGTTTTTAATCAAATTCTTTAATTTTACAGACTGGCGAGAAAACCTGGCAGTGAGCACTTTTGGCAATAAACACAATGGCAGTAACAAAGCCCGAAGGCCATAACAGTAGCTGGCCTCTAAGGTTTTCGTCATTGACAAACACATTTGTTAATGTGTGCAACTCTTTTTGTTTTAAGTACGGACATAAATAAAACGTCTGTACATGACTGCGTGAGTTTTATTTCACACCCAATGAAGAACAAATCTTGTGTGTGAGATTTACTGTCACGGATGAATTGTACCTAGAGTCCAAAACAACTTTTTAAACAGCTCAGTCATGAGCGTCATTTGGCAGTTAACTTGTTCAAATCAGCTCTGCTGAAGCTTGGACCAAATGAATCTTCCAGTGTTGGTTATAATAATTGGAAAGTAAAATAAAGTGAAATAGAACACAATGTAAATTTGCAGTCCTACACTTGTCTTATTTCAGTGGGAGAATTAGAGAGCAGATGTCCCTGTGGAAAAAGTGGAACTAAATGAAGAATGTTTAAATTGTTGCCTGCATCCATATCTTCACAGAGCACTTATCAGAACAAGCACACTGCCTGATAAACCGGCCCCACCATTCCCGCACTAATGATGCCACTTGGAAAAACAATCCTGTCCAAGAGTCAATGCCCTGAGTAAACACTTTTTTTTGCATAAACAGCATAGAAATGCCAGAAATGAAGCTGGGTGAAATCCTGCAATAGCAACATGACTTTTAAGTCTGCTAGCATTGAACAGTGTCACCCTGAGACAAAAGATGCATCTAAAGCCTGACTTGGTGAATATCTTTACATAACCTCCATTGAAAGAGTTCATTAGACTGCGACAACAAACAGTGTTTGATTGATTTTAAAACCTCTTTTCTGTCTTCAACTCTCTATTGGAGGCTTAAGTTATCAAACCTCCAACTGGGCGAATCCAGTCTGGGGATAATCTGGATTTTAGCATAGACTGTTGAGATATTGGTTTAACTCCATGAAAAATTGTTGCTTAATTTTACCCACAGATGTCTTTAAGAAAGCTTTGCCCGTCATAGCATCTGATTTGATTTAAATAATAAACTCATCCCTCTTATCAGGCGTTTCGCCACAGGCATTACAAGAAGCAGGTAATCAAACCACTGTTGGAAAAAAAACTATCTGGACAAGATGTCTCCAAATCTTCTATTCATCAGTAAGATTATTGAAACAGCTGGGCTTATCAGTGAAATAGCTTCAACCGCTTTTGACGTTTGTCAGTCTGGTTTCTGTGCTCCCCACCGTATGGAGCCTGCCCTCGTCAAAGTGTTCAATGACGTCCGAACCAAATTGGATTGGATCTCAGGGCATCGTACGGCACTGTTGACCTTGGTAGATTACTTGGGCGACTAGAGAGCTGGGTCGGACTTTTTGGTTCAGCACATGACAGTTTTACTTAAAGGACAGAGACTTTGTTTCTCCAGGTAGCCTTTCATCAGAGTTAACAAAAATCAAATGCTGAGCTCTCCAGGTTTCTATCTTGGGGTCACTCCTATACAATATCTACATTTTCCCATTAGCTTGGACTCTAACACAAGAGAAAAGTTACCATAGTTATGTGGATGTCACATAGATCTAATACAATGTCACCAGGTTAATGTACATTTTCCCACTACCTCAGATACACACAATGTTATGTTTCTGTTCTGTGTTCCTGTGAAATCAAGACGACTGTTCAGACTGAAAAGGCAGTTAAGGGCAAAGTTAAGGATTGCAGATTTCTTTCACAAATCTTTTCCATTGAAATGACCATCATGTCATAAAACTCTTAGACAAAGTTGTCTTCTGTTTGATATCGGAGAGTTTAACATGTTTGGGTTTTAATGAGCTCACTTCTAATTGAAGGGGTCAGTTCCATTCTAACTCTCAATCAACAAGTGGGTGGCTTACATTTCTTCTCGCCTATTGTTTGATTTTGTATGTTTTTTTTTCAGCTTACTTACTTTTATTTTCTTTGGCCGCAAGCAGAAACTAACTCGGATCAAATGTGATTTAGTAGAATGCTGGCACGGGTTCCATTTGGACTCAGGTCTGTTCTTTGAATATGATTTACCATCATCTGTTCCTCATTTATTCTTTTAATTCAAAGTAAAACTAAATATTTTGGGAGATTTGCTGTTCTTTCCATCAGTGCTGATTGAAGCTTCATGGAATGGTGTTATTCATACTTCAGATAAAATTCATCCTGTAGATTAGTGATGAAATTGATCTGATTTTAATTACCACTGAGACTTTTCAGCTTGTGATATTAAAATAAACGGGGTAAAGTCACTAGAATGAGTATGCTTTTTTTTTAAAATCTATTTATAGATTAAAAAATAATCTATATTTTTCCAGTACTGCAGTGCTTTAGACTCCCTAGAAGTTTAAACTTTTAATGGGTTGTTCAGTCGGTAGGATGTATTGTTTCTTTAATGGGAGCAGGTATTAAAGGGCATTCACTGTGCAACAATAGTCCAACACTATGAAAGGACTTTGGATTTTTAAAAGATGTTTCCATGGTAACAATGCCCCTCTCAAATGCATGAGTGGAGGGACAGAGGCTCTAACAAGGGCTGTAGAGTCACTATCACCTTGTTTCCGCACATATTCTTAAGAGGCCGGACTCATTTGTATATCTCCAGTGTGTCAGAGTCAGAGCCAGGCTTTCTCCCTCCTCAATGCTCTTTCCATTGGCTTAATATCTCCCACATGCCCCCCAACCACAGCCAAAACCTACACTCTGATCAGCCCAGAGGCCACTGAGTTTGGAAGGTGACATTTCATAGGGAAATGATTATTCATAGGTAAGCCGGAGCAGTAGGAAAAACACCCCCCCTCCCACACACACACAAGCAGCATCTTGTGTACATTTCGTCATGTGATATTCAGCATGGAGCATGAGCTCCATGTGCGTTTTTTGTGAATAAATGAGGTGGAGAACCGCTGCTGGCTGCATGAATCATGGGGGCTCCGTTAGACTTTTGCTACCTGCAGAGCGGCCCAGGCTGTGACCGCCAGGGAAAGCACTCATGCTTCAGTACACACACACACACACACGCACACACAGCGGGAAGACAAACATGTTCACTGGAGCTACCGGGCACGACCGTCATCGTCTACTAGGACCAAACGATCTAAAGCCTCAGCGTTCAGCCAAGGCTGCTGAGGACACAAGGTTGAGCACGACTGTGAATAATCAACATGTCTGCATGAAGAACACTGAGGTAATCAGAAATTACCCTTCAACAGTTAAATGCTTTTATTCATGGTCAAGTGACCAATTACAAGTTCAAACCATTAAGAACTGCACATGTTTAGTGTTCAAAAGAGGCCAATTTGAATACAACATGCTCTGACCTTTTCACACAAAAGTTAAGAAAAATTGATTGTTACATGCCACCAAGACTGTGAATTATACATTTAGGCAGATGTAAATGTTAAGTTCTATCCAGATGATTCTGTGATGAAAATGCATGCAAAATCTAAACCCATGATTCAACCAAGCAAATGGGTACAAAGGAAACCGTGTGGAAGACAAACCTCTTAATCTTTTTGAGGATTAATTTTGAAATAATTAACCTGTAATGTATAACAAACTCTGTAACCGCAAGGTAGTCCTAATAAAGTGGCCAGTATACAATGTTTGATCCAGTCTTGAAAGATCCTTTAAAGAGGCCACTGACATAAATGGGTCAAAGGAAGCAGGTTAGTGTGGAAAACGTACAGGAGCAGAACTCGGCAGAGCCAGTTTGTGGGCTCATGTAGAGAAACGCTTGGTAGAAAATAGATTTCTTCAGTAGTAAGACTACCCCAGCCTTTGAAAGCGAGAGCTGACCCAATAGCAATCCTTAGAGATTTGCCAAACTTAGATTGCATTACTTTAAAATAAAAACAAAACAAAAAAAACCTCCAACCCCAGTTAGAAACTGATCAACACAGTCCTGTATAATCCTTTTTTGTACAGTCCAGAAGTCTTCAGATTAAGACTCTCATAAATCTTCAACATTAGTCTTTGAGAGAAGCAATAAAAAAAAAACATGATAAAGTGTCCAGTTTGTATTGCAACAGGCCAATGGTATCAAAACTTTCAGAACAGCAAAGGGAAACTAACTAACTATACACCAAATCTGCAGAAAAGACAACCTTTTCTTGATCTTCATTTTAAAAGCACTTACCAGTGGATGCAGATTCAAGCTTGAACTCATTTAAATTAGATAAATAGATTACAAACATTGCAAAGGCGCAGTATAAGGCGCAGTATGAATGCAATATGATCCTGAGGTTTTAAAGTTGTGCAAATTAAGACAGGAGAGAATAAACTGTCCCTGAATCTCAGCCACTAAGTGTCATTTACTTTAAATGGGCACCGTGAAATAAAAGACGGACAAAGATGAGGGTCAATGAAGTTGAAAATGCCGGTGGCAGAAATTCTACAGAAGACTTAAAGAAAGAACATGACATCAAAGACAGTACTGCTAACGGGAAATTATCTGCACTATGTAGAGCACTTGAAACTGTAGTTAGGAAAGAACTTCATTAAACTTTGTACTTTTTGCAAGCACTCCAACAGCTGCATAGCCAAGTAAACCAGACCGAATACATTTATTCCTCTCAGGACTCCCTGATGTTCATTTTATTTCCAAAACAGCAGTTGGGCCGGTAAACCCCCCTCCAATATTATCTAACTAAGGCAGATTTGGAAAATATCTTTCCGATAGTGACATCGCGTTTCACAATAAACGTGACTCATCCAGGAAGATTTGAGGAAAAATCCAAGCAACTGTGCATCGCTGAAGGTCAGTTTTCATGACCACACTCCCACAAAGACATGAGGTAAAAACAGGAGTCAAGGACAATGGCAAAAAATAAAGAAATAAAACTACTGCTAATCAGAAAGAGTTGTACCAGGTCTAGTATTGGTTAATCTAAAAAAAAAAAAAAAAAAAAAAACCTCTTTGAAAGGCAGTCATTTGGCAGATGTTCAACCCTTCTTTTAATAAACAAAAGACAGAAAATTATGTCAAGAATAGTGATTTTAATTCCCAGACTTTAAGATAAATAACACATTGCAATATTAAGAGCTGGTCAAGTACTGAGATTCTAACACAACTAAGCCTGTTTAGTTTCATCATTGTGTAAAAACCAGAACGGTTTAAGGCAACAGGTTTCCAAGGTATTTTCTAATAAAGTCCACTAATTCAGGTTAAGAGTATGTGTACTCTTTAGTGCGGATGATGTTACAGAGTGAAGGTGACTTCATGTTAGTTACTTTCAGTACCGGTAAGGTATAAAATAAGGCCAGAGGAGGTGTGAGAATCTATTTAAAAAGAAACTTCTTCTATGACAGATGAAATTTGATCTCTTTGGACTTTAGACATGTGTCTGCAACGGATCATGCTGATTTTGGAAATGTTGGCAGTTGCTTAAAGAAATTTAAAGCAAAGATACTTAGTCTACAGGGTACACACACAATCATTCATAGGCACAGGTGCTGATGTTAAACGCAAAAACTGAACCAATCGCAAAAAGATTATTTTTTAAATGTCATCTTTATAATAGTTTTGCTTTAAAAAGTTTTACCTGTTGTACAGCAACTGATTCCCACGGTTCCTCTGCTTCCAAGATAAATGACGACTGACCCGGTCCAGATATAAAAGCCAACACCACGTTTAGTTTTGTTCAGTTTACTTCAAGAATTATATCACCAGTTAGAATACATAGGTTTGTGGTTGCAACTTGCCAGTTTCTACACTTTCTCCTTCATGTCCAACCTGTTGTGTTTTGGCAGGTAAAGGTGAAGAACTCCACCTCTGACGTTTTTGTTTCAGTATGCCTTCCCTTCCACCTCCAGCCTCATTTATTCACCCACCCAGCAGCCCAGGTGGCCACAAGTAATTTACCCTCCAACGTCAATAATTAGTGTTTGTCTTCAGAAACCACTTTAATTAGTCAAGCTGTGACATTCTGACCCTATAAATACATTATACACACAGATAAATGGTTTGGTGAAATGATGGGTGTTTTCTTCTTGTTTCTTCAGTGTCATACTGTAATTAAAAGTTTTGGGGGGTTTTTCACCAATAATCTTCACATTCAGCTGAAATTAGTGCAACTAAAGAGAACAATGGTTAATACTGTTTAATTAATGAGAGGTGTTGCATGATTTTGTCTGAGTAGGTTATATAATTCAAGGTTTTCATTACACTAAAAAGGCCATATATTGGTACTATTCATTAATGAGTAAAATTGCCTCAACAAGACATTCAGAGATGCCCATTCGGCAGGAGGAAATGCTGTCTGCTGACGTGAGTAAGCCAAGAGGTGGTCTCCATGTGGGGCAAGGAGCCATTAATAATGCAAGACTTAGAGCCTCATCCTTTGCAAAAGCACCCCGTCAACCTGACTGAAACAGAACAAATCTCACTGAAAGCGGTGCAGAGTATTGGACTGAAACCTTTCTTCTGCCTTCTGCTCCCGGCACATAAATCCTGCACTCGGTACATGATGAGCGAGCCCCGAGCTGCACCGAAAAGCAAGAACGTGCAGTCAAAGTGTCAGGCATGACACAGGCGTGAGTCATGCTTGATTCATAAATCTGATGAGTTCAGACTGTGAATGAAACCAACAAGAGCTGTCCTTGTTAATCGCCGATCTGCAAAAGGAAGACAGTCGTATTTCATCAGTCCATGGATTCAAACGAGTCAAGCGAGACCAAAGTATTCCATCTTCACTTCGGTGCAGTGACGCAAAGCAAGCAACTAAATGCATGCCTCTTTGAATGTGCCTTTGAAAAATCAGGCTAAATCCAACTTGCATTCTGGCTATTGTAAAAAGTCCTAAAAAAAAAAAAAGAAAGGGGCTCATGAAAACTGACGGCAGAGAAGCTTTTGCATTCATATTTTGGAAAGGTGAAGTTTCAAGTTTTTTGGCACTGAAGGCTGTTTTATTGTCCCATCCTCTCAAATCAGGTCCCTTTGTCAGTTGGCTTGTGGCAAACTACATGAGAGACTTTATATTACTTTCCTCCTGCCATTCTTTTATAAACGCCAGACTAGTGGAGTGCACCACTGATGGCAGTTCGGTCAACACATTCTCCAACCAGAGCAGTGGATCTTTGAAGCGCCTCCTGAATTAGCATGGCTTTCTTGGGCAATAGCTTCATTGTCTTGCCTTTTGGTTTTGGTAACTGGGAGGAATGGCCCAAGTCCTGGCCTCTACTACAACTGTTAGACACATCCCTTCCACAAAAAAAATAAAATAAGCTCTTTCTTCTACTAAATAAATCCTTTCTACGCATTGGCAGATCCTAAAAAGTTCTATTAAAATACATTAAAGTTTTAATGTAATGGGGTCCCTAAATGGGCCCTAAATGTGTGCTCATTTAGGACACACATTTTGAAAAAGTTCAAACTGGTGACTTCAAGAATGGCTCATTGGTCGAACACTTTGTAATGTACGGATATTTTTTGTTGTAGAATTAATTTAGTCTCCTAGCATAAATAGTTTGCCATGAGCTGAGCACTGTGAATAAATCTTCAGAATTAGAGCTCATCCAAACAAAACTGAATAATTACAGGTATTCTTTAAAATTCCCGTTACACAATTAGTGTCTTCGGGTCTTCTGTTAGACAAATTAAAACCCAAAGCCCAAGTAACATTTCACAAAAAAAATATATAACGATATTAAACAACTTTGAAAGGTTATGCTGCTTATAACAGGAAAACAGCGGTTTCAATCAAAAAGAGGAAAGTCTGACATTCAACATTTGTTGTGATCCTCATGTGGACATGCAAATAAAGTTCCATCTGTTTAAAAAGAGCACATTTTAATTCACTATAGTAACTACTTCCTGATGTTTATACATCAGGAACCAACATGAAGATGTCCCATCTCAATGTGGTTAAAAAAAGCAACCAAGTCTGACATTCAACATCTGTCGTGATCCTCAAGTGGTTGTGTTTATTGTTGTGCTCCTGCTGTGGAGAATTCTCATCCGTTTCCAATCATATCCTCTGGCTAAATCTTAAAAATTAACATAAGGACTCCCCAAGAGTGCAAGACTGTCCAACCTTGTTGCTGTAATCCAAACCCTTCAAGCTGCTATGCTCTTTGTGTCTCTTTGCATCTTAGTACTGCCGATCCTCAAGTCTCTTCCAAGTTCAGACCACAACTGCAACACTTGCGTCACTAACCTCAATCCACAGCAGTCCGCTGCTGTCCAACTTATTTGTCTACTCATCATAACTGGTCATACAACAAAACAACCACCAAAGATCAGTAAAACTATCAGAGGTAACACAAATAAATTCATGAGCATTATCTTGTCGTAACAACAAACGTTTCTTGTTGTAACAAGATACTGCTCCTGAATTTATTTATGAGCTCTGGCAGTTAAACGCTTCTGTACAAACCATACCCGTTTCTGATGCTTGTTGTACCAATAAGGTTAAATCTCTGACTTCCTCTTCCCCATAAAATTCCTCTGACCTCTTTCTTTTCTACCTCATATCATTTCTTGTTCTGCCGCATAAAAACACCCGTTTCTCTGAGACGTCCCAATGTTATTGAGATGTCCCGTAAATCTTTCCTTAACCTTATTTGACTGTTCCCATATGCTTGGTGGTGTTTCTAGTTCTTCAAAAATAAAAAAAAATGCATAGCATAAAAATAAAAAAGAATAAAAAAATACAAACAAAACAAACAAACAAAAAAAAAAATCACACAGAGTTGCACTTGCATAAAAACTGGACATACAAATAAAGTTCCATCTATTTAAAAAGAGCAAATTCTAATTCACTAAAGCAGCTACTTCCTGACATTTATAGAGCTCCAGCACTTTAATTCATGAACATTAATGATAAACATAAGTACCCAGAGTTTTAGCTTGGAATGAGCACTTCATGTCATCATTCCAAGGTTGTATTTGCGTCCATTATGCAAAACGTTGCCTTGCGAAAACAGAAGTAATTGTAAGCAGGCTGATAACTGTGACGAAATTGCAGTTTTTAGACGCAGTAATCAGTCGACAGCACAGACAGTTCCAGGCGCTGATTGCGTAATTGCAGTGGCAAATCACATGCTAATTACATGCAGACCGAGTTCAAACTCAATGAAAGGTGGTGGCAATTCTTGTACTTCAACATGGAGCATTAAAACATTTAGTGAACTCAAGTACTCACCTGCACTTTTGATGTGATTGTGTTAAAACATCTCAAAAATTAACACATCAACATAAAGAAATTCAGGAAGGTGAGAAACACCGACATCTCAGTCTGGTCAAAGCTACAACGCTATTTCAAAGGCTTTTTGACCACAGTAAGAGCCATTGTCCAGAAATTAAAAAAGGTTAGAACAGTGGTGAACCAAAATTATTCTTGGATCACATTGACGATCCCATTCAGGGAGTCAGAAAAGAGACCAGAGGATCCAAAGGACTGCAAACGTCACCTGACTCAGTCAGTTCAAGAAACTGGTAAGAAATTGTATACGTGCAACAATTGAGCCAAAAAACACTGTTACCAAAACAAACACTACAGCCCATTAACCATGTAGATGATCCCTATGACTTTTGAGAATATATTTCATTGGCTGACCAGCTTTAAAAAGGTTGTTGAAGCTGTGTTTTCCTTAACTTGTGGCATAAAGTTCACACAAAATTTCAACAAAGGAAAACGAGACCCGCAGTAAGCCATAGTGGTAGTAGGGCGATGACTTGGGCTGACTTTACTCTGGACCTGGATGACATGAGAGTTTTGTTTACTACCAGAATATGTAGGTTTCAAGACCATTTAGGGTGTATAAACACCAGTCCTGTTTCGTCCACTTTAGTGGAGCTCTTGTTGGGTTGCCTAGAAAGTCTGGTTCGTTTGGAGAGGTGTGAATTCGGAACAAAAAAGGAAACTCCGGTAAAAACCAGTGTCTCAGTTTGGTTAAAGTGAAATCTGGTGAGGTTCAAATGTATATCTGGACCAAAACAAATGCTTGTGCCCAGCGCTAGAGGGAGAAACGGCTCATGGTCTTTTGCCAAAGGGAATTCCTACAACCGCTAAAATCTGACACCACTCCATTTTTGTTTAAATCTTGCAAAGGAGGAAGTTGCTCTCATATCTTCTTTGGAGGTTTTGAGTCTTTTTGCTGAAGGCTGTAGCGCCACCACAGCCTAGGGTGAGGAAAGAAGTTTTTCAAAAGGTTTGATTGGTTTCACAGTGTACAGTGAAAGCGCACCAGTTGAAAATGTGACAAATATTACAATTTTGATCCCCAATCGAACCGAGTGTACCGGACTATCAGGTGTGAAAACACCCTAAGATGCTGTTGTATGGACTTAAACATACCATACAACAGAAAGAGCAGCAGCAGAAGTTTCCACCCGCCCCTTCAAAAACTCTTCAATGTGGCTGAATGAACAAAATTCAGGGGGGAAAAAAAAAAAAAAAAAAAGAGTGGAAAAAGATTTCCCCACAGCAATTTAAAAGACTACCAGTTGTTGGAAATGCTTTTTGGCAGTTGTCGCTGCCAAGGGTGGCACTAGTTATTAGGCTCAGGGGGAAATATCTTCCTCACACATGGACAGGCTGTTCTGGACTGCTGTTTAATAAGTGTAGTCATCAAAACTGCATTCTGTATTTTCTTTGGTTATTATGTTTATTGTTAAAATCTTTTTGATAATCTGAAACATGTCAATACAACAAAAAAAATTACAATTGTAGTACAATTCTTAAAATACCACATTTTTCATTTTTTTAACCTTTCAGAAGGACTACTTTTAAACCAAACTGCAAGTTAAAGGGAAAATGTTCTCCTATTAAACATTCATAGCCAGGTATACATTTTTTATGAAGCTGTATTGTACATGCTTCCTCTGCTTCCCTATGTGGCAGCCAAGGAAAAAGTCAATGCCTGAAATGAGAGCTTTGCTTGACTGATGGAAAAACAAAATCTGCATGACGTTAGAACTAAAACTCCCAATTATGATAAGATTAATGTTTCAGCCTAGTTTTAGGAAAACAAGCTGCATAATTAAACAGAAGACTTCCCAATAAAGCGCTTCCTCTGAGGTACTATTAGAGTTTGATGAAGAACGGTAAGACAGAAATTAACTGCAACTCATGTCAGCAGGTTATAGGAACCAAAAAAAGTGACTTCCATCAAACACTATAAAAAGTGTTTTTAAATCTTATGTTAATGCATGACTAAAATCAGGCAATATAAATGGTTGGAGGGGGTGGGTCAATGTGGAAGACTACAACAGATAATTTCACAAAATCTGGACAAACCAAAATAACGAAAGAGCAGAAAAATGACCTGGAGAGCTCATTTTGGTATTTCTTAAGCTCAAGTCTTAATCTTACCTTAGGGATTGAGACTTCAGTTAATCCCTGAGGTCTGAAAGAATTTGTTGTTTAACTAGATTATGAAGTTCATTTTATGCAGTTCTGCTAAGGCCAGTGTGACTTTTTTTTGTTACCTAGATGACTGGTACGGGTATTAGATTTGCAAGACATACCACTGTCAGAGCAAAGCAGGCAAGAGATGGAGACTCTAAGGTCACAAACTGACGGCTGGACATTCTCCTTCAGGTTTTGCTGCTAGAAAGCAGAATTCATATCCTAGTCACTGCTTTCCTACATAATTCTGCTCGATTCTCATCTCCCTTCAGTGCTCTGTTTGGGACCAGGCTGCAGAATTCATGGTTCCATCAATTACAAATCCAAAATGCTGTGATAGTTTTATGCCAAATGTAACAAAATGCACATCTGCTGTCTCACCAATACAAATATTTCCACTTTTGCCAAAATGTTTTGGCAAAAGTGAGACAGGCCTCTGTGTTTTAATTATCAGTGTGTTTGGCTTTGAATTCACCAATGGCAGCCAACCCAAAGAATTAGGGCTTTGGGATACAATTGAACCAAAGAATGTGGTTCATCACACTTAACAAGAGCAGCATTTATACGTATATATTTTTACATGGGAATGGACAGCTTAAACAGAATTATCACTTTTAAGCTGATTTTTGTATTTACTCAGGGCATCATAGTCTGACATCAACATCTTTGTTGATTGAAAGTTTTTTAAGAAACAGGGGAAGCTTAGTTTTGAGAGACCAGATCCGATTACAACTTGACTTAACACTACAATAAAAAAATTACAATCTAATACATGTAAGGTGGTTTTGTAGAATTTATGTATTTCAGTTTGAATTTCTACTGCCTTGTTTATTGTAACATTTAGATTAATAACTAAGCTCAGCAACCATCCACATATTACATCACAGATGTATATAATCACATTTTTCAGCAATAAAAAGTGGCAACACTAAAACATTTTGTTTTTTTCACTCTTATCAACAAGCTGCAGCATCCAGAGAACTTAGATTTCTTGTAGATTTAGAGCCATGGCCTTTCTTTTCTTTGCTATGTTTTAATTATCTGCTGTTGCAGGAAATGATGTGCAGAGAACAAATTAGAAAAGTAAATCAATGAGCTAGAAAACAGCAAAGCAGATGGAAACTCCAGAGGTCTTGTTTTATGTTAGTCTTCAAAATCTCTTCCAACATGAGGCATTTCTTTGAATTACCTGAGAAATTGATTCTGTACTAATATCGGGAATTAAATGTAGCATACAAGTCTATAATAATTTAAAACATGGTAGCTTTACAGATATCTAGGGCTTTTCTTTTAACACAATACAACTCCCATCTTCACCCCGAACTCTGATAGCCTTAAGTAAAGTCCTGTCTAGCCACTTGACTTCAGAAGCCACCAAATTACTAAGTGGAGTCCATTTGTTTGTGATACAACTCAGCACAACGTTATCTGCTCTGTGAAGGTCTCATAAGTCCTCTAATCTCCAGGATTAGAGGACTAATGTCTCAACAAGATCTAGAGAAACTCATCCATGCGTTTATCTTTAGCCGCATTGATTACTGCAACAGCGTCTTCACATGTCTGTCCAGCAAATCAAACAGCTGCAGCTGATCCAGAACGCTGCTGCTCGCGTTCTCACTAAAACCAGGAAGATAGAGCACATAACCCCAATTTTAAAGTCCCTCCACTGGCTCCCCGTAGCTCAGAGAATAGACTTTAAAATACTGTTGTTGGCTTATAAATCACTAAATGCACTTCAATACATTAAAGATCTGCTGTTGTTGTACCAACCTTCCAGACCCCTCAGGTCTTCTGGTTCTGGTTCTGC
>CAEGAE010014464.1:0-15940 GCA_903067095.1 Girardinus metallicus | reverse complement strand
CCCCCCCCCCCCCCCCCCCCCCCCCCCCCCCCCCCCCCCCCCCCCCCCCCCCCCCCCCCCCCCCCCCCCCCCCCCCCACACACACACACACCCCACACACACACCCCGGTCTCAGCGCTCTCCGTCTCCCTCAGGGCCAAGTCGAAGAATGGTGGCCGCTGTCTGAGAGAGCGTCTGGAGAAGATTGGGCTGAACCTGCCCGCCGGGCGACGCAAGGCCGCCAACGTCACTCTGCTGACATCTCTGGTGGAGGGTAGGCGCGCACACACACACACACACACACAGTGACCTGCATACACTCTGACAGAAACTCTCAGAAAGCTGTCCCCGCTTCAGCACACATGAACAAACAGGGATGACTCTGATAGCTGCAGGCGCGCGCACACACACACACACACACACACACACACACACACACACACAGACTGTGGGTGTGTGTGTGTGTGTGTGTGTCACTGCAGAGAGCTGTTGGAGGAGAGAGACAAACTAGCACATTCAACCAGCTGCATACTGGTGAACTGGGATTCCTCTGCTCCAGTTCAGTTCACTGATTCAGATCAGTTCATGTTCATAGTTCACCATCACCTGTAAAATGATGCTTGGATATAAATGTGTGAACATCCAGAACCTCTTCATTTCTTCAGATCAGGAGTCTGATGCTTCTTCCTGCTGAGGTTCATTTTCAGACAGAAATAATCCGAAATTATCTTTGAAGCTGATTTACTTTGTTGCTTCATAAAACTTTAGTTTAACTGTGTTGAAGTTGGTAAAGCGCGTTAACATTAGCGCAGCTAATGTTTATAATTAGGTTTTTAGGATTAGCGCAGCTAGCTTTTCAGTTAGCGGTGCCCGCAGATTCGGTTAACTCTTCCTCCTCCTCCTCCTCTTCCTCCTGCAGGTGAGGCGGTGCACCTGGCCCGGGACTTTGGCTACGTGTGTGAGACGGAGTTTCCTGCCAGAGCCACGGCTGAGTACCTGTGCAGGCAGAGCGACCCGGACCAGCTTCCGGCCAGACGCAGCATGCTGCTGGCCACCAAGTGAGTCACATGACCTGACAGGACAGAGCGGAGGATTTCACAGCAGCAGCTCCATCATTTCCCCACAAAGCTCCAGTTATCCCACATTGGAAATGCCCTGAGTAAATACGACCCAGGGCATTCTGGGTAAACACAACCAAAGCTAACATTTCTGTTGCTAAGCTAGCGCTAGCAGCAGAAATGGCTCCTGGTCTTTAACCAAAGACTAAAGAGAAATCCTCCAACACTAAAATCCGACGCCTCCATCTTGTTTCCATCTGGTGAAGCAGGAAGTTGCTCTCAGCGTCTTCAGAGGTTTTTGTGTCGTTTCCTTCAGTGGTTCTTGGTGCAGCGCCCCCACAGGCCAGGAGGGGAACAGCTTGGTTTGACTCAGAACCACAGCAGCTGGAGGTGGAGCAGATGAAGTTCTGACTGAAACAAACAGATGGTTCTATTGGACCATCAGGTATTTGAGTCATCCCAGCTGACTGATGGGAAATTTAAGCGGTACGGCTTCAGGAGAAATCAGAACTAGAACTTTTTCTGAATCAGGATCAGATCTCTGGTTAGCAGCAGTTTGAGGAAACCCGTCATGGCTCAGACCTTCCTGTTTGCTGTGACCTCCTCTCTCCTCTCTGCAGGGAGATCTGTAAGGAGTTTGTGGACCTGATGACCCAGGACCGCTCCCCTCTGGGCGGCAGCCGGCCCACGCCCTGCCTGGAGCCCGGCGTCCAGGGCAGCCTGACCCACTTCAGCCTGCTGACGCACGGCTTCGGCACGCCGGCCATCTGCGCGGCGCTGTCGGCCTTCCAGAGCTACCTGATGGAGGCCGTCAAGCTGCTGGACAAGGAAGGAGGGAAGGGCCACCACGACAAGGAGATGAAGCACCGGAAATGAGGAGAGGCCCGGAGCCATCTCCACCCTCAGGACCAGACTCTACCTGCCAGCGGGCTCCTCCCACTGAGGGGCGGGGCTAACGATATCTGTACTGTAGGAACACCTGATGGCGCCGCATGGACCTCTGACCTCCCAGTGGGGAGGTTCTGGTTTACTCCTGTTTCTGTGGACTCTCCAAGCCCCTCCCACCCACTCAGACACGCCCACTCCCACACCTGAAGGCTCTGAATCCATATCCGACCCGGTTCTGGATCTACAGGAGTCTGGGACTGTTCAATCTGTAGTCCTCTGCAGCAGGTGCTCATGGGAAATGGAGTCCTCTCAGTTACAGGAGATTTTTTTATTTTCAGGTGTTTGTAACTTAAAGTAACAGAAATCATTTTGTACTTTCAGTGTGTGTTTATTATTATTATTATTGTTACTGTCATTATTGTATTACAGCATAAATGTAATATATTATTAAAGAATTAAGAACTCGTTCGTTCAGGAGTTTAAATCTTCTGCAGAGTCAAAGTTGATGTTTATGCAGCTCAACACTGATTGGCTACAGAAAGATAATTTTATATTTATTTTTTATTTCTTTTTGACTACTTAGGTTAGTTTCATATTATTTCAGTAACCAAAACAGAGTTTTTAATGTAACGTCGCCGGCTATGGAGCGACATTGGGGCCATAAAGTTTGTTCAAAAGAAACAAAAATTGAAACAGAAAAAAAAATAACTGAAACTGAAAAGAGTTTTAAATGGAAACAGATAATAGAAAAACGATTATCTGAAAGTTTTGAAACTGAAAAGAAAAATCATTGACTCTGAAAAAAAGTTTCATGTTTTGTTTCAAAAATGTTTATTTTTCAAATTGTTTTTAAAAGATAAACTTTATGGTCCCGGTTCAGCTCCACGGATGTTCTTATTGTGAAATGTAAGCGGAAGTTCAGGGACTGGCGGAAGGATAATTGGCTAATGTTGGACCGGCTAACAGGATCTGCCGCCGTTACTAGATTTAGTGATTAATATTTTAAAACACCGAGTTGGTAAAGCTACTAAATAAATACACGTCAGTCCGACTCCAGACAGGTTAGCTACCGACAGTTAAGCTAGTATTTAAAAACACAAATGACGGATGTTGATCTTAATTAAAACTTTAATTTTGAAAGGCCTACTGCAGTTCAGCGGATCTTCCGGATCCAGGTCTCGTTCCCAGGAATCTTCTGGAAGGTTCTGTGGTCCAGCTCTTCCCACGGGGAACCAGAACCTGCTGTTTAAATAACCTGGATCCACTTAGAGCGGATCATTTGGCCCCGTGTTGTTTCTGGAGTTCCTCAGGGCTCCGTGGAGACGGCACCCCGCTGTTCTCCGTAACTTCACCTCCACCCATCTGCTCGTCTCCCACCTCCCCGGCTCACTTTATTTAACCAAGACGAGACTCTTTCAATCACTGCTTTCCGGGGAAAACACACACATAAACACACTCCTCCTGTTTCTACCTGCCGCATCCCCCCTCCCCCACCCGTTTCTGACACTCAGCGGGCCGCTCTCCGCCTCTCGACGCCTGCAGGCAAACATATGCTGCGCTTCCCGTCAGATTCCGCTGTGTTTCATGTTTATTAATCACCTGTCTGCGACTCTCTCTCTCTCTCTCTCTCACACACACACACACACACACACACACACCTTCGGCTGGTTCGGCCCAGTTACTGGTGTTAAACTGGTTCAGACTGCAGCAACCAGGTCCAGTTCGGAGCTTCACAGGAAACCAGTTTTACTCTGAGCGGGAAAAAAATCTAAAAACTCAAAAAGTCTTTAGAGACTAGAAATCAGTTTGAGTTCATGGTTAAGTCGTAACTTCAAGGATAAAAATGATCATTTTGTGAATCGGTTTTAACTTTACCGTGATAATAATAATTCTGAGAATAAATCATATTATCTGCAGTCAGAATTATGACAATAAAAATCAATTTCAATGAGTCAATTTTAAAATTTGAAGTCATAACTCAGGATAAAAGTACTAATTGCTAATTTTATTCATGGAATTATTTCAAAACTCATAACTGATTTATTTTATTTGTTCTTCCGTGCTGCATTCACTGAACCTCAGATTTCTCTAACATCTCAGGTCAACAATGACAGTTATTTACATGTGTTGTGGTTATTTAGCCTCAGGAACCGGGTCAGAACCAGAAAGCAAACCGGATCAGACATGCGGCCAGGCTGACGAGTCGATCTCAGATAGAAAGAACCAGGAGGAAGAGGAGGAGCTGGTGAGTCCGGGGATTTTTATTGGAACAGAAACAGAACAAAAAGTCATCGGTAAAAAACTGGATCTGGGTTCTGGGTGGATCACTTGGCGGTCAGCGTGATCTTCTCCATGTCGTGGATTCCGTCTTTGTCGATCAGGCGGACGCTGAAGGAGGGAAGGTTGAGGATGAAGCGTTTGTTCAGCTGGAGGAGGAAGAGGAGCAGGAGGAAGAGCGGTTAGCATCATGCTAACAGAACCGGCTACCTCCGGTCCAAACGACCCAGAACGGTTTTCAGCGTTTGCTCAGGCGGGAGGAAGACTCACCTCTTCAACGCATTTCCTCAGCAGCTCCACGGCCTCGTCCCGGCTCAGGCCTGCAGCACAACAGAACTTTCTTTAACAGAACCACAGCCCAATACGTTCTCAGCCCAGCCGGGTCAGAACCGCCCCGTAACGAAGCTGGTACCAGTCAGGGTTTATTTCAACAGAACCTCCAAGTACCAGGCAGACCCAGTCGGGTCCAAAGCCACATGCACACAGTTTAATTTATTTAACAGAAGCCGGAGCAGCGCGGTCCGGACCAGCGGTTCCCCCACCGGGTCAAAGGTCAGGACGACGGGAAGAAACAGAACCGGACCTTCGATGATTTAATGAATTTGTTACTTTAAACGTTTGTGTGGATGTTGGAGGTTGTTGGAATTATTGAGTGTTTTCATTCTTACATTGGTAATATTACTATTCTTATGTTACTATTCTTTTATTAATATAGATTATTGTGATTTCCATGTAGGAGTGTTGGCCTTTTACTGTGTGTGTTAAAACTTTTAGCCCGTCTGACTGAATGTTTCTGCAGCAGGTAACTGATTGGTCCCTCTGCCATTGAGAGAAACGGCTCTCAGGGTTACACTAGATGACCTGTGTGTGGATAAACTTGTCTTTTCTTCCTGTCTCTCTCTCGTGTTTAATAAAAGACTGGAAGACGTCAGACGCTCAGCGAACGGCTGGGAGTCTCTCCTGTCATGAAAGCTTGGCTGGAAACTGATACGTTGTCTGTGGTTCTTTATGTAGGTTTAGAGCAACAGAACCTATCAGAGGTTCTGTTGCTCTCAGATTGATGTGCTGCAGCTTTTAGCCTCTCTGAGTTTCGGCCTGTTGCTCTGGATGCTGAGCGTCCATCAGGAAGACGGCGTCTCTCTGCTCCTACCTGGTCTGTAGTACCGGTCCAGGATGGACAGGGTCAGGAACGCTCCGTATCCGTGGGCAGCGAACGGCGCCTTGGCCAGCGAAGCCATGTAGTCCATGTAGAAGAGGCCCGGCCCGTCGGACTCGTCGTGTCCGGCCAGCAGCAGGTTGACGTGGTACGGAGTCTGCAGGAGGACGGACACCAAGATTAGGGTTCTGCATGTGGTGGAGAACAACAACTGAGGTCATGTTGGTGTCCAAACATTCACAGAACCGGACCAGAACCGGGTCAGACGTCAGGGTCCGACTCTGCTTTCCGGTTCCAGTGTCTCTATTGGTTTGGATCGAATCATCCAGGCTGCAGATGCTTCATCAGATGTCGACGCTACGCATAGCTGCAGCTAACAGGAAGTAAAGGTTGCTAGCTAGCACCAACCTGTTTCCATGTTTAGCGCATCGACTCTTTTTGGACTCAGTCGGTTCCAATGTTTCAGAACTTCAGGACATTTACATAAGTAATATTAGCGACTCCAGACTCCCCTTATTGCTGCCATATGCTTCTGTCTTCTGTGGCTGAAGTTTGGATCATCAAAGTGTTTTCTGGGGTTGATGATGAAGATGACCTTCCTCCTCCACTGATGGATTTTCCTGCTTCCTGATTGGCTGAGTTCCCAGTAATCAGTGAATTGTTGGGGGGGGTCAGAGGGCAGGAGGGATGGGGGGGTCAGTGTGACATCTGCTGGGAGTCAGCACCCCTGTTGCTCCTCCATCACCCCCTCCTCCTCCTCCTCCTCTTCATCACCCTGAGCCCTGGAGAAACGCCAGCGCTCATTAAAACTTCTGAACTCGCCCCCCTCCCCCCATTTCTGTTTTTAAATTACATCTCCTCTTCCTCGTCTTCCTCATCGGGAGACGTTCTGGTTAAACGGAGCTGCAGGACGGGTCGCTGCAGTCAGAACCTCCTCAGAACTCCAGGTGGACCCGCCGGTCCCCTGCGGAGCTCCGAGTGTCTCCAACACACACACTGATCCCCAGGTGTGTGTGTGTGAGGGCGTGAACCCCCCAGCTGGCAGCCGTCTCTCCGGCTACACTAACAATAACACTTGGCAGCAGAACCAGCACCTTGTTAACCCGACACCTCCCCCCCACAGGGTGACAAGGTCTCACCTGAACACACCTGCAGAGTGAGGCTGCCGCTCCAGAACCGAACCATGCTAGAACGCACTTATCCCGACCCGGTCCAACAGCCAGGCCGTAAGGCGCTCCAGAACCAGAACCAGAACGTTAAACTGTGGAGGTTCTGTTCCACAGAAAGGGTCAGGTCAACGAGAACCATGGATATTCCCCACACGTTTACTCTGACATTATGAGAATATGTCATAATTATCGGATTTAAAGTCATAATAATGAGAATAAAAAAATCACAATTACAAAAAGTTATAAAT
This sequence comes from Girardinus metallicus, assembly GCA_903067095.1. NCBI lineage: Eukaryota > Metazoa > Chordata > Actinopteri > Cyprinodontiformes > Poeciliidae > Girardinus > Girardinus metallicus. The sequence goes on along the minus strand of CAEGAE010014464.1, from coordinate 9,165 downwards.
CCAAGTATTTTAGTCATAATTTTGAGAAAAGTCAATAATCGAGAATAAAAATAAAGATCCCAAGATTAAAGTTTTAAAGTCAGAATTTCTAGTTATAAAATCACATTAGTCACAATAAAAGTCATAATTGCGAGTTTAATTCTTGAAATTTTGACTTCCAAACTCAAAACAACGACTTTTTTCATGGACGAACTGGACTTCATGCTGTGTTCACTGAACCTCAGATTTTTCTCACACGTGGCTGTTGGTCAGCTCAGAATCTGAACCAAACCCGATCAGATATAATCCATCTGAACACGCGAATCAGGAAGAAAGTTCTGGAAGAGAAACAGAACCTCTTTCATGTCTCTCTGGGGTCCGATGCTGAGCGGTCCGGTCCATTCGCGATGAACACACCAGCAGTGAGGCTGCCTACAGAACGGTGACTACTTCCGACCGGCGGCCATTAAAGGCCACCGTGCCGGTTATTAAGCAGTTTCAGTTAATCATCTGGAACCTTCCAGAAACTCTCCAGCTGAAACGCTCCTCCTCGCTCGCCGTCCCCCGGAGGCCTTGTTCTTTTTACCGCCATTCCTCCTCAATCTGCTGAATTAATTGTTCATCTGCGCCGGAGCAGAGGCGCTGCCTGCAATATGGCGCCTCTAATTATTTGCGCCCGTTGCGGGCCTGTTATGGCGAATATTTCACCAACCCATATGGGCCGGGGCTGGATCAACGAGGGAACTGCTGCTGAATACTCTCCAGTTCTGCTTTATCAGAACCAGAACCTGAGCAAAGTCCGAGCCGCTCCGTTTCTACCGCGTTCAACTTCCCGAGGTGCGGCGCGAGACCTCAGGTGGTTCCCGCCACTCCGCCGCTGCTCTCTGAGCGCATGCGCAGCCCTCCAGAGGTTAGCCGAGTTGTTTACTGGGCGGCAGAGCGAGGCGCCGCCGCCCGGCTCTGACTGGAGCTAACGACGCCTCTCTGCGGCCCGCAGCCTCCGGAGGCCCTGATGGGGGTTAATCTGTAATCTGTCCAGCAGGAATAAAGTCTGGAGCTTTAACAACACGAAGCTGATGTTCAACTCAACGGCACGGAAGGGGAAGAATCATTGATAAATAATAATAATCACATTTTAAAAGCAACAGAAAGCTGCTAATAAACTCAACGGCTTTTTAAAGTCTCAACTAGCCATTTTATTACAATTTTGGTTACAGAGACTTCATAATTAATTTATTTTGGATATTTAAAATGTCTCAGTACCTATGTTAAATCTTCATTAGAAATTATATTGATGTTTGAGAATGAGTGCTTGCATTATTATAACATTGTCATTATATTACTGTCAAATAATGTCAAAACAATATCGTTTATGGCAATAACTTCTGGAACAATTTATTGTCCAGCAACATTTGTAATTGTGAGAGGCCCATACCTGTTGGCCGGGAAACTACCGTTTTTTACCCGCTTCCCCGCCGCACTCCTGTAAATATCCTGGATTGTGCCTCCCGCTCTCACGTTAGTTGCTCTCCTGGTCTTATTACGTTACTCTATGCTCGCCCCACTGAACCCCACGACCAAAACTGGACAGGTATGGACAGGCCTATTTAATGAAAACGAATTTATTATAGGATCTAATTAAATCCTGGTTTTTTAAGCTAATCCAAGGGAATAAACCTAAATAATTCCTCATGAATCTGTAAAAATAGTTGAAGACCTTCTTGGACCAGAGACTCAACATGTTTCTAAAGCCAATAATTAGCAAGCGTCTGGAGGAGGAAGAGGAGGATGAGGAGGAGGAGGGGATAGCTGGAGGAAGGTGTGGGAAGCAGCGGAGAAGCTTCGGTTTGTCTCCACTCCTGAGACGCTGCAGCGTAACGAGCATCTTCATCACCGTGAGGCACAGCAGCATGAATATCAATGATATCCTGCACAACACGCTCAGCCTTGACTGAACAAACTGATCCTGATCTTACAGGTCCCTGTGAGCCTCTCCCACACACACACACACAGAGCGCCTGTGTGTGTGTTGTTGTCTGCTGCGCCCCCTGGGACCTCCTCCTCCTCACCAGGCAGCCCCTCCTCCATGTGTCCCACATTCCCTCCTCTGCCTCACTAATTGTTTTTTGTAATTATTTTCACCCTGTGCTGTTGTGACAGGCCGCGGCTGCACCGCCGCAACAAATTAGCAACAGAATCCAGTCGCGGCGAGACGGGCGGATCGACTGGTGAGATCAGAGTTCGTCCTCCCGCCCAGCCTCCCTCTGCTGTGACACTTTTTATGCACAACTCACTTTTTACCAACAGTTGGGACTTTGTGTAAAATGAAATAATTAGCAAATCATTTGCACCCCATATTTAGCTGCAGAAACATGTTCTGAGTGACAAACTGTTGGTTTGTTGCATTTCTGCAACACTTTGTCTGATTAAAACGTGTGAAATGATTCGTCTGCCGTACAAACTCTGATACCCAGAAGATTAAACCACTGCTGAACTTCCTGTTGGTCTGCGGTTCCGACGGTTCCGCCGGTTCTGACGGGTCGGACACTAGGGAAGATGACAGCCTTAAAAATAAAATCCGTTTCACACCAGATCCAACTTTAAGCAACTTTTTTTCCTCGCTCAAGTTACTAATGACAGAAATAGTTTTAAAAATAGGTTTTTGTTTCAGCCATCCCATCTGGGCCAGCCGTCAGAAACTGTTTCAGATATAGAATATAAACCTAATATTCATGCAATAAACACAATTTTACCAAAATTATGAAAAAAATGTTTGAATGATAAAAAAAGCCTCTAGTTATCAGACTCTGGTGAGCAGCTCAGTCTGTCTGGTTTTCTTCAGTTGTTTATTAAAAAACGTCCAACGACAGACGATAATTTGAAGCCGATTTGTTAAAACTTAAATCTGTCATCATGTTGTGACAGTTTGTGAAAAGATCAATCCTCTATGAGCTGCTATTGCCGTCTGAAGAAATGCAACGCTCCTGACCAAAAGCAACCAAACAGAGCCAGGAGGCGGGGCTAAGCGCTGTCAATCATCCTCATGTACATGCTGCTAAATGTGCTAATGGCAGAGAAACAACTCACCTTTCCAGGAAAACTATTTATCTGCCGTCATCGGTGGCTCTGCTAGCTAGTCTGACCCGTTCATTAGTCGTCTCTAAGTCGGTTTGTGGCCCAGTCCTACCGGAGAACAGAACTGGGTCCAGAGAAGGTTCTGGACGTGGAGATGATGTGTAAATCTGAGAGCTCATGATGAGATTTGTCTGAGTCGTCTCAGTGTTAGAAACAGTTTGATTTGTTGTCTGTTTAGAAGATGAAAACATTGAAGCTAACCTGATGAAGCTGATTCTGTTTCAGGCCTGATGGAGGCGCCGCTACTCGCCTCACCATCAGAACAGAACATGGCTGCACTTCCACACATCCGGTCCACATACATTATGTCCTTACAGTCTTTATTTCTAATGATTAAAGCTGCAGAGAATGAAAACCAGGATATTAAGAAGATAAATCATTTCTTCAGTAGATTTATTGTTGTTGGATTTTCCTTTAAATATAAGTAAGATTGAACGCATAGCGAATGGTAAAAAACATTTGTTTTGGTCATTTACATTCATAACTGTTGTAAGACCAAATGAGTGCTAAATATTTCTGTGACTCTCCATGCCGGACTGTTTGGATGATTTCATACTGATGTTGAATCTCTGCCATTAACACAGAACCAGTTAGTGAAGACTTGCCTCCCACTGTCCAGTGGGAACTGCTGTGGATTCCAACTTCTGAAAATGTGTTTTTCTGTTTGGTGTGAAGTAGAAACTGTCCTACTAATGTTTTTTCGTTCTGCTAATTTTATGAATAACCAATAGTCATTTGTTTTGCTGTTGATTTAAATAAAATCCCTCCAGCCTTCAGTATTGAACTGAACTTAAACCAGTCGAGTCTCACTTCAGTGATGTAAAATGCAGCATCAGCATTCAGGCTGCAGATGCTTTGAAAACTATCGGATACGATTTAGTTGAATGTTTTTAGGGTTAAAGGTCAGATTTGGTTGCGTCGGGCTGCTGGGTGACCGTAGCGGTCAGCTGCTTACCCGGCTCCGCAGATAGTCTGCCAGGTTCTTCCGGGTGAAGTTTGCTGCTGCTGACGGACTCAGTTCATAACCTGGAAATCAGAAGGAGGATGAAGCACCAGCAGCGGATCTAAGCTGAGGACAGGCGGCGGCGGCGGCGGCGTACCGTTCCTCATCTTGTAGAGCTGGACGTTTTTCTGGATGTACTCGGCGAACTGGACCGTGTCTCCCGCCTCGCCCACACACAGCAGCAGGATCTTCTCACTCAGCTTGAACATCTTGTCGTAGTCTGAGAGACAGCAGAGCGACCGTTTGGGCTCAGGTTAGTCAGAGCCTATCAGGGAACACGAGGCTGGAAAACCAGGAAACGTTTCTGTCGCACCGTTTCTGCAGTAATTGTCCTTCCCCCACCTGTTGCTAAACACTGCAGCAATGCATTTCACTTTCCTTCAGATATCAGAGAGACAATGTGGCTGTTTGAAAATATTTCAGAGTCGTGATGTGAAAACTAAATGAACAGCAGCCGACTCTTCTACCAGCGGCTGACTGCAGGCTCTACCAGAGCAGACAGCCTGACTAACTAACAAGCTGGTTAAACTGGTGTTAAGGAACGAGGACATTCTGTGAGACTAAACTATTTACCTGGAAACTACCTGGGAGTTTAGTCCCCATGTTGCTTTGGTCTAACTATCATCCTGCAGCAGTTTGATTTTTATTCAGTTATTAAACTGATCATCTCAACCCGACTCGTTCTAATGCACAGATTTATTAAACGCAGCTCATCTGGGTATTTTATGTCTGCTTTAAATTAAACTCTAAAACTGAGTGATGCAAATTTCAGCAAATAAAAGCTACTTTATAAAGACATGAAATAAAAAAAGTTAATTTCCAGAGAACATTCATGTGTTCAGTCCTGATTTAAAGAGAAAACGTGAATAGAAAAGAGAATCTTCACTACCTCGTTTCCCTCAGCAGTTCTTCACCTCAGTGGAAGCTGCATTATTGTTATTATATGTGGTTTTAAACTGAATTATTACTGATTATCATCGACCTGTTATGATCAGGTGGTCTGAGTCTCTAATAATCAGGAAAAATCCTGGGCTTTTTTCATAAACGGTTGTTTTCAACAGAAAACGGATCAAGTTGCCACCAGCCACGACTTTCACTTTCATCATCCAGCCTGTAGCGTTAAACCTACAGGCCACGTCGGGATAAATGGAGCAAAAATCACCTTCAAATATGATTAAATGTTAAGAGCCAGGAGAGTTTGGAGGATGAAATTAAAGAGCACAATAACAGCAATAAATCTGATGTTAACAGCGCCGTTAGCGCAATTTTTCCTCAGTCTTTCCCATTAAGTATAATAAAACTCTACTGTATATTACACAACAACAATAAAATCTTAAGACTCCGGTTTTACTTTATAATAAGAGCATTAAAATGTATACAAAAACCGAATAAGACCTAAATCCACCGGCAGAGCAGATGCTAAGCTAAGCTAAGCTAACAAGGTAGCATACCGTGTTTCATCTGAATAATGCTGCTGGCAGCAACATTATCAGCAGCGACGAGCACATAATCCGGTCCCTGGATCCCGATTAAATATTCCATGATGTCCAACGGGCGAAATGTGGATTATTAGAGGAAAACAGAGAAGATGAAGCCGCACTGGAGCTTCTCCTGTTCGGATTACACAGCAAAAGTTAGCCGAAGTTTAACTGTCGCAGCCTGAGTGCGTCATCAGGACGTGACCAGAAACAAAGGGCGGGTAATTTTAAACGGAGTGTTCTTGTGTTCGTTTCACTGAGCGGAATTCTGATCACTTTACCAGGAATATTAACCGAAGTTTCACAGACAGAGCGCGGGATGAGCGACGGGACCCCCCGCACCGTGATGGTGGAGGCGAACCACCTTCAAGGATCGCAGCGGAGACGATCTCCTCGGTTTGGTTCCCCTGCAGATCTGCGAGAAAGCGAGACCAAGATGGCGCTGGGAGTGAAGCGGTCCATCGCTGTGAGGAAGATCGCCCCCAGGAAAACCACCGCTCTGTCCGGGAGCAACAAGGAGAACACCCCCAGGAGGTCTCAGAACCTCAAGGAAACAAAGGGCTCAACACCGGAACCGGGCTCGAACCGCTGGACCCCCACTTCAGCCGGAAAGAAGAGGCAGCAGGCCCCCGAACCCGCACCCAGTGGCCCGTCGTCCTCAGCCGGGAGGAGGAAGCAGCCGCAGCCCCCCGTTTCGGCCCCCATCCTGCCCTCCTCTCCCCCGGCCGCCTCTCAGCCCGCAGATCCACGGGACTCGGTCTGGACCCAGAAGGTCCGCCGCTCCTACAGCAAGCTCAGCGACAGCTCGCTCCACAGCCCCGGGCACAGAGAGACTTTGTTCGGCTTCGAGAAGCTCAGCACCCCGGAGGTGGTCCGGAACCGTGTGGAGCTCTCCCGGTCCTCCCTGGAGGTTTCTGGCTCATTCGCGTCTATGCTAGAGGCCGATGAATGCGGACCCGAACCGGACCCGAACATCCCCGGGGTGGCGGTGGTGAAGGAGAAGCGGAAGAAGCGGAAGGTGCAGCAGATCAACACCGAGGAGCTGGAGGTCCTGGCGGCCCAGATGAACGCGGAGTTCCGGGAGGCAGAGCAGTTCGAGCTGGTGGTGGAGTGACGGGGGGACGGACAGATTCACAACACCTGGGCTGATCGGCCTGTAAAGCTGTTAGTTCATAGTTACAGAAACACCGGATGATCCTTCCAACTGAATGGACCGAACTGCGGCTTCCGGTTCTGTTCTTAATAACAGTTTATTCTCCAGGTTCTTCCTTCAATTAGTTTCTATCCGAACCAGAACCAGATTGCTGGGATATGGACTATGTAAATACTGCTGCCATTATTTAGGATGTTCTGGAAGATTCTGGCTCTTCTTCAGTACTTTAGGATTATGAAGCTGGAATTACAGATTATCCAGGAGAAGCTTTTATTAAACATCTTATTCTTGGACTCTTGTCTGGATTTTCTGTCTGTTTAAATCCAGAATGAAGGAAATCAGAACTTCAGCTTGAAGTCAGAGCAGTTCTGTGTCTTTCTTTCTTTACTGAGTTTATTTGTGTGAATCCAGTTTTCTTCAGTTCTGAGTGAAGCAGATTTATAAAAGGATTTTCTTCACTTTAAACACAAAATGTTCATACACATGTTTGGCTTCATTGCTGCTCTGAATATGTTCCTTTATCTAATTCCTTTTTGTTTGGACACTCCAGCTGGTGATCGATTCAGTTGATTATTGTAATAATCAATCCAATTAATCGTCTCAGCCATAAATGTGAGGTTAAACGTTTCTCTGAAAGCTTCAATGTTGCATCGTTGGTGGATTCAGCAAAACATTAATGAACATAAATCCTCAGATATTTGGATTCAGAGGAGGCAGAGAAAACAAGTTTACTTCATAATCAAAGATCCATAAGAACCGTTTGATTTCAAGGCTCTTGATGTTTCCTGTGTTTTTATTGTCCGAGTGGAAGTGAGGCGTCGCTTCCTCATTAGATTAGCTGCATTAGTCAGAACGCAGCAGGATTACCAGGCTGTGAAACAGATTATTTACTCTGTTCAATACAGCAGATAATGAGGACAAAGAACTGAAATAAGATAATTAGTAAATCAATCCAAATCAAATGAGTTTTTATTGCAAAAACAAAACAGAATCTAAAGGAAGTTATGAATAAACATCTGGAAAAAAGAGGGATAATCCCCAGATTAACAGACATTAATCTGGGACATCTATAGATTATTGATCAGTCAAGTGCCTTCAGTAACGAGGCAGTTCACAGTGATTGACATGATAAAACCTTCATACACTAACAATCATATTCTGTCAAATGACATCAGAATGATCCAACATATCGATCAAAGTCCCAGTTAATCAAAGCAACTGGGTTTTAGTCTATATTTAAAGGAGCTCAGGGTTTCGGCTGTTTTTCAGTTTTCTGGAAGTTTGTTCCAGATCTGTGGTGCATAGAAGCTGAATGCTGCTTCTCCATGTTTGGTTCTGGATGCAGAGCAGAACCAGAACCAGAACCAGCAGGTTGATCCAGCAGCAGCAGCAGATCTTTAATCTGTTCAGTGATTTATAGACTAGGAGCAGATTAAAGTCTGAGGGAAGGACTGTAGAACCGGGTGGTGTAGAAATAGATGATGTAGAACCGGGTGTTATAGAAGTACATGATGTAGAACCGGGTGGTGTAGATGTAGATGATGTAGAACCGGGTGTTATAGAAGTACATGATGTAGAACCGGGTGGTGTAGAAGTACATGACGTAGAGCTGGGTGGTGTAGAAGTAGATGATGTAGAACTAGGTGGTGTAGATGTAGATGGTATAGAACTGGGTGGTGTAGATGTAGATTATGTAGAGCTGGGTGGTGTAGATGGTATAGAACTGGGTGGTGTAGAAGTAGATGATGTAGAACTGGATGGTGTAGATGTAGATGATGTAGAACTGGGTGGTGTAGATGGTATAGAACTGGGTGGTGTAGAAGTAGATGATGTAGAACTGGATGGTGTAGATGTAGATGATGTAGAACTGGGTGGTGTAGATGGTATAGAACTGGGTGGTGTAGAAGTAGATTATGTAGAGCTGGGTGGTGTAGATGGTATAGAACTGGGTGGTGTAGAAGTAGATGATGTAGAACTGGATGGTGTAGATGTAGATGATGTAGAGCTGGATGGTGTAGAAGTAGATGATGTAGAGCTGGATGGTGTAGATGTAGATGGTATAGAACTGGGTGGTGTAGATGTAGATGGTATAGAACTGGGTGGTGTAGAAGTAGATGATGTAGAACTGGATGGTGTAGATGTAGATGATGTAGAGCTGGATGGTGTAGAAGTAGATGATGTAGAGCTGGGTGGTGTAGAAGTAGATGATGTAGAAGTAGATGATGTAGAACTGGGTGGTGTAGAAGTAGATGATGTAGAAGTAGATGATGTAGAACTGGGTGGTGTAGAAGTAGATGATGTAGAGCTGGGTGATGTAGAAGTAGATGATGTAGAACTGGGTGGTGTAGATGTAGATGATGTAGAGCTGGATGGTGTAGAAGTAGATGATGTAGAGCTGGATGGTGTAGATGTAGATG
>CAEGAE010014449.1:0-12367 GCA_903067095.1 Girardinus metallicus | reverse complement strand
GCTCCCAGGCCTCTGGTAGAGGACCCGAGCTCAGAGGATGAAAGAGACCACCCGCAGAGGGTGAGAAGGGAATTTTTTTTTTTTTATATATATATATATATATATATACTGATGGCAGCAAAAAAAAAAAATGGTTAGTTTTCTGACTACTTAGCAGGGGAATGATGTTGAAACTACTTATATTTATGACTTATTATGTTTTGGTCCCAGATTTACTATTTTACTTTTGCTCCTGAAAATCTGCAACATCAAATTGTAGAATTAAAAAGATGGATGTGTTCACTTTATTGCCACTACACATTCTCATTTCCTGCCTACTTTTTAAGGGTCTCTGTTGCCCATGTTTAAACTTTCTGGACCAATACAAACAGTCATACTTTATCTTTTTGTTTTGCAGCCACTGAAATTTTTTTTTTTTAGAAATCATGAAAATGAGGGTAGTAAATAATGAATTTTAGTGCATTCAAGCTGCTTGGCTGCCAATGACATTGGCCTCGGCATACTAATTCCTGGCAGCAGAGTCTAGAATGTCACCTTACTGGTAAGAAGCTGGTTGTGTGAGGCTGAGCGATAACCAGTTAGAAATGGTCACCCCTACTCTTTAACATCACAAAACTTGAACTGGTCCTGACCATCCCACACTTGACTATATCTTTACCGTTGCAAAGCTGGTGAAGGGGTCATTGAAGTTTGTCCAGTTCAAATATGTTTTGTGGATTTCAAAGACTTAGGACTTTGTGCCCCCGTGGCATTTTGTTGGAAGGTGTTATAGGACACTAGGTGGGGCTTTAAGATTTAAGGACCTCAGCATAAAGTCAAGCTGGTCTTAATGCATGTTGGGCTCCACCTTGTCCCCACTGCCGTCTGCGGCATTCGTGGGCCAGAATCAAGGTACACAGGACTGTGTCTGGTTTGGAAACTTCAAGATCTCGTCATTGTTTTTCCCAAGCAATATGATTTTTGTCGGTCTCTTAAGAGCCAAACTTTCAGAGTGCAGAGGAAAATTTACAGTGAAGCTGCCAAATGAGAGTTGACTCCTCGTGGCCTATGTCAGAGGCCATGGATCTCAACCTGAACAAGAGGAATGGCCTGGGGGTCAGTATCTACATCAAGCAGAAAAGTTTAGGTGTCTTGTTCATTGATAATGGTGGGATGAAGATGAACAGATGAATTGGGGCATTGTCTAGAGGCACTGCTGCTGTCATTGCAATAAAAGAGCTGAGCCAAAAAGTAAAGCTCTCGATTTGCAGGACTCTCTATCGTCTGACCTCTAACTATGGTCCTGAGATCTGGATCATTGCGCAAAGAACAGGGGCAGTTTCCTTCTTAAAGATGCTGAGAGGAACTCGGATTAGAGCTGCTGCCCCACCACATTAAAACAAGTCCTTTGATATAGATTAAGCATTTGATCAAGAAGTCCAGAGTTATATCAGCCGCCCAATGATCATACACCCTGGAAAGAAGTGAACCAGCCTCAAGACCCTGAAAATTGACAACTGTGCACTAAGAGGTCCAAGTAGAACATTTAGTTACCTACATTGTGCTGCTCCATTACAAAATTGAGCTCTTTACTGGGTTAAACATTACATAAAACCTGAAAACAACAACAAAAAAATCTACAACGCAATAAAGAACCAAGCTCATTTATCTATAAATTGTTTTTATTGTGGCGCCTCCTCTTGTTATGGTTGTTTTATAATCAAAGCAGCAATCAGACCACATTAAAAGAAGATCTCCTGTGGTGAAGTTGCTGCCAGTTATACAAGAGGGAAACAATTTAACCAGCAATCTGCTTGACAGCACAGCGCAGTAATCAGGGTACACAGCTGGAGTTTTTAAAGCACTTCGGTTACGATGAAGTTGTACAAGACAAAAAAAAAAAAAAAAACAACAGACAAGAGATCAGAATATAAGCCCCACACGGCTAAAACGGCGCAGGGGCAGTTGGGGCTTATTTTGGACCCGTTGCCTTGTGTTTCTAGGCATTAGTAAGGACATAGCCCAGTAATTAGAAAACATACCACAGCGGATTTGGTGGAAGCTATTTTGATAGGGCTGTAATGAAATTTTTCTCAAGACCTGACCCTTCCTTTGCTGCCAGTGGGCAGATATTCTTTAGGATTAATGAAGCCTCAGAGGACTGTGAGCGGTGCAGCGTGGCAGACACCTGAGATAGATTGAGGAAAGATGAACGGGGCGTAGATGTTGTAGTCCACATTTGACCCCCCTTCTCCCAACCCTCCTCCCTTGAGCACAATACCTAGACGAGTTGTAGAGTAGGTTGGTAGATTTGATCAAACGGTCTTTGTCCTTATGGAAATGTTTGCCTCACAGGTGTGATGGTCCCAAACATGGCGTCAGAAGCCTCTGGTCTTTTCCAGAATTAGGCCAGCTAAGGTGAATACTTTGTGTCTGTGGGTATAGGCTGTCTGTTCCACTAGTCTGTAGGTTTTGTTTTATTTTATTTTGTATGTCTTTGTTTACAGTTTGAGAATGTGTCTGTAGCTCAGTTTCTAGTGCCATCCCTGGTATCCTGGTAGTGGCGTCTTCACTGTTGACAGTGTACAAAAATCTGTCTTCCTGTTTACTTTTTGTTTATGTTGGCGTCATTACTGCCACTTTCCACTGCTCAACATAATAAACACACACGTTTCGGTTGCCTTTGCACAACGGACCCACTCACTGTCGGAGTTAAAGCATTGCAAACTATAAAATGTTCATAACGTCTGATTTCATGCAAATTACTTGCGTTGCAAAAGTATTACATTATTAACTTCTTCCCATTTTGTCAGATTGCAGCCACAAGCTTCAAAGTAATTAATCTGGACTTCTTTAGAAATATACGTCAGCAGGACAACTGTTGAGTCGTGTACAAAGTAATTTTCCGTTATATATTCTTTATTGTAGTCAGTTATTGCCTAATATTGAATGTACAGTGTCTGTAAAAAGTATTCACACACCTTAGAAGTTTTACCCTTTACATTTTTCGTAGACGAATCAATCATGATCAGTCATGATTTATTGCAAACAGCATAAAAATTGTGAAATTGAACACTGATTTCTACCAAATGTCAAAAAAGTTCACATAAAATGAGTGCATAAATATTCACCCCGCTTAAAAGTGACTGACCTAATTCAACAAAGGTCTAGCCAATTGGTGTTAGTAGTATTACACTGAGTGGAACGGAGAACAGTGACTAGTAGAAAGACAAGGGTCGAAGTTCACCTTCCAACAGAACAGACCGGTGTTTTTTTTTGTTGTTGTTTTTTTCCCGTTTTTACTCTACATCACAATTCATCACTACTTACTCTCAGGTCATTAAAACACACCTTAGAAGTGTCTTCAGTTGTGGTTGTAACCTGACAAACGTTTAAGCAACAAGAAAACATTTGCTAGGATTAAAGCTAAGCTCAGGTACCCCACTTTACCCTGAAATATCTGACGTAGACAAGGATATTGTGCGACTCTCTTTGTCTGAACGGATACTTTAATACGAAAGGAAAGAATGAAGTCGTTAAATGCTGCATTTTGCCTGCTGCTCCGTGTCCTGCATGTCCTGCCGCCGAGGAGCAGAGTGTGAACGCGGTGGAGGCTGCTGGCACTGAGTGTTGTCTTGTTTTCTCTCCCTCAGCCCCGTCATGAGTACTTTAATGTGCCTGTGTACTGATTGGCTACCATCTGCTGCTGCTGCTGCTGCCGCTGCTGCTGTCCGCCCTGCATGCTGCGCTGCTCGGTGCCTGGCACCTTTCTTTCTGGCCTCTGAGCACCTGACGTTATGTTCGGGAGTGTATCGTCGGTCTCGCTTTCAATTCCACTCGAAACGTGACAGCCGGGCTAAAGTGTTGCCCAGGAAGTAAACCACAAATAAAATTCAGTGGTGGATTTTTTTTTTTTATTTTAACTGCTCCTCTAGAACAAGAAAACATCACTTTTAAATCGAGCTAATATATTCCTGTAGCTATTACAATTGTTTATTTGATGCATCATTGCGTGTCTGTTAACGGTCTGCTAAATTTTTGTATAATTTTTTTCTTTCTATATGTGGCACATTTGTGTATTTTCTTGCTGTAAAGGACAAAGTTTGCATCTTGTGTCGTCATGATCCATTGTCTTTTTTTTATTTTATTTTTTTTTAAAGAAGCTCAATTTCTTTTTATTAGGCATTTTTGCTCCATCTTGTTCTTTTTGAGAAGCCCTGACTGAAAATGTAAGTGAAATTCCTGGTTAATTAACTGGCGACATTCTTGGAACAAGAAGACGAGCTTGAAACTCCTTGATTTTTGGTTAAATAGGACACGTCAGCTCAGTTAGTCACGGGAGTCGCTTGTTCTGCCCGCCTGCGCTGCTCCGTCACTCTGTGGGGAAACACTGCCCCCTGCTGGAGATTCGGCAGCACAGGGAGTTCTGTGTTTCGGTCTTCTATTTGCTCTCAGGACCAGTGTTTGCATTTATAAAAAATATTTAAAAAATGAATAGATAACGCCTCACTGTGTACGGTCATGCTAACTCTAAAGCTACTTAAACACAGACTGGAGGTTAATGTGAGTTATTTTATTCACAGATGTAGTGTTTTTTTTTTTTGTTTTGTTTTTTTTGGTTCACAGAAGATGTTTTTGTCAGATTTTAATTCATGGTATCCGTATGAATCTAAAACAAGTTATTAATTTACATATTTTATGGGGAGGGGTTTTTTTTCTGTCAGACTTGTTGCCATGATGTCTAGAAGTTGTGTAACATTAAAATAAGTCTGAGACAATAGCAAAGACTAGCAATAATCTAGATTCTTAATTTTTGTTTGACATTACTCTATTTTCTTATTTTAAAATAAATTTTAAAAAATATCACTAATCAGATATGAATAGATATATAATTTCCACTCTCATGGTAAGTGTTTATAGATGAATTTTATTCAAATTTATTTTTGCACTAAATAAAAATTGTGTGGATAAATCAAGCACCACTTATTCTCAACTGAAATGTGTCCTAACAATATAAAAATCATAATTGGACCATTTTGATGAGTTGAGTGATGCAATAATTGATTTAAAAAAATATATGTAATAAATCACATATATATGACCATTAAACGAGTTTGTTTTTTTTTCTATTGTAAACCTTTAATTAAAAATTTCTGACGCCATGTAGCACATTTATTAAACACTCAGGCAGATATTTACAAATGTCATATTTTATGTCGAGTGTTAGAAAGAAACTAAATTGCACCAAACATTGTGTAAAATATCCATACCACTTAAACTTGTTAAAATCTTTTATGAGATTACAAACTTCTAATTTATTTGTACTTTATGTGAAAGGCCAACCTGAACTTTGACTGGTCCATTCCAACAAGAAGGTGTTGACACCCACAGAGCCACATGTAACTCTTTACATCATCCACTGAGGCTCTATGTAATATTTGTCCAAAATGCTAAAGAATTAACGTTTTAAACTGTGTAAGTATTAAAAAAAATATATACATATTTTATGTAATACATACAAAGCAGCATCGGAAAATTACCAGTGATAGTCTAAGGAATATTTTTTGTAAACTTTTTTTTTTGTCTTCTGGTTGCAAAGTATGCATCTTTTTAAAAGAATTATCTTCAATTGAAAGCGTTACGTTCAATTGAAAAATTTTGTGCAAAAACAGTTTGATAACTTTGTTAAAACCTAAAAAAAAAATAAATACATAAAAGTGCTTTTCTTTCATTTAAAAATCAAACTATTTTTGATAAGCCAAGCTAAATAAGCTCATTGGTTTCATGTAGTTTTTAAACAAAGTTTGTTTAGCTGGACCAAAGTCCAAAATGGCTGTCTGGGTTGTAACGTTAGCTGACGCATGGTCTGTCGCATAAAATCCAAAATAAAATATATTGAAGTTTGTAGTTCTAGTCCGATACAATGTGGAAAAGGTTTGAGAGATATGCAACGTGCTGTAAAAAATGCATTTAGAAAAGTTCTTGTGTAACATGCGTCTCCATGGTGTAGTTGCAGAGTTTGAGCTTTTTTCTCTCGAAGTGAAACGTTTTTACAGATGCATCCCGGTTGAAATGTTAGATCCTCTTTTTGTGTGAAGTTGATTTTCTGTCTCACTGCTCTGACGACATTCCTCTCTTTACCTTTGTGCTGAACGCTGGTTTAGGACGCCAAAGTAAGTGTCTCCTTCTCTTTCTGCCACAAACTGATCCGTACGAGAACGTGCGCACAGCTCTGCAGAGTCACAATGACCTCTGATGTCTACAATTCAAATTGCGAACAATCGAAAATAAAAGGAAACGGGGCGAAATAAATTGAAAAGTTGAATTTTAAATCACAAGAAAAGTCTTAAAGGCGTAGTATTATATATTTTCCAGGCACATTGTGCTGTTTTATAGCACGATTAAATAACGAAGTTACCTTTAATTATAAATATTATGTATATTTCCAACATAACTTAACAGAAATTCAACTTTGCAAATTAACACCATGAAATGAGCCTCTGTCTCTTTAAGAAGCTCCTACTTTTTCCCGACGCTCCACTTTCATATGTCGTCACGACGACGCTCCCCTTTTATGCCTTTAAAATCATTCTTAGGAGATTCAAGAATTTCTCAAACATGCACAAAAGAATCACAGCAACACTCCATGTATGTTTTTGATGAGAAGAACAAAATGATGATGTAGAGTTAAAAATAAAAGTAAATTTCATATAATACCGCTCCTTTAACATTAGATAAGCTTCTTCTGAAACTCCCTCACTTGGTGACGTTTTGGTACCAGTACCTGCAAGGATGTGATAAATTCAGAAGCGCTGGATAGGAGCCGTTTATCGTAACGTGAGAAACCACGTAAAGGTTCAAGAGGTCAGAACGTCTCTGCAGGCTGACGCGTCTCCGTGGTTTCAGTGTTTTCTCACCGCTCTCCCCCTACAGGATGCAGAGACCCCTCGCAGCGTACTGGAGGAAATTGGACTCACATAAACATTTTCTCCATCATCATCGTCATCATCATGCTGTGGCCTCAGATCCCTGTCCTGTCCTGGCTACTGTTCTTCATAGACCCGATAATTCTGATTCACCCTCCAGCTGACACAGTCGCACATTCTGACTGTAAAGTCATATCTAGCAGTTTCTGCTTTCTTTTTATTTTTTCTTCTTTCCTTCTCAGTATTTTCAGTACGCAGTGTGATGATATATGGAAAAAAACCCCAGCAATTTATTATGCTTTTTATGTTTTGTTCTCGAATAAGGGAATAGATTGTGTCACGTTATATAGAGGGAAGTGTAAAGTATTACATTAGAACCAAAGAGTAAGAGCTGATCGTTGGGAGGTTGTCAATAGCCGATAAGGTTTAAACTGAAGATGTGTGTGAATTGAAACACGCCCACTGTGACCACTCGACAACGCATCACTGTTTCAGTCCGGAATAAACGCTGTAATATTTTTGTTTACAAGTTCACGTTGCTCTGATCGGTCAAACTTTGGCTTTACAAAAACAGCAGATTTACAGTCGAATGCCTTAAACCACTGACTAGTATTTTTTAATTTTTTTTATGGCAACAATGTAGCAGGTAAACGCGCTGGATTGGTTTTACTTCACGTAAAAGTGCAAGAATCAAGCCGACTGTTTTTCATTTCCATGTTTACAACTGTGTCGACTAAAAATGCAGCAACTGTTAACGCCACCTGAAACAAGAACCATCCATCCATCCAGGGTTTATACCCACCTTTTCTTGTAGGGGGCTGGTGACTAACTTTAGACCCCCAGATTAATTTAGACGTCATTTCCTGCCTCACAGCTAATAAAAACATGTGGATGTTGCTGAACTAAATGTGGCAGCCGGTTGCCGATGCTGCTCTGCTGTGGTTTTGTAAGACAGATCAGGATGTCGTCGAGAAGTTAACTGATTCTAGTAACTTCATTCAAAAGTGAAACTTGTGTTTTATGTAGATTCTTTAGACACTTAGCGACATTTAGTTTTGATAGTGACAACGGAAAGCTAGCAAAGACGCCAAACTCGAGCAAGTCTTAAACATGATTTCAAATGAATTGAAAGTTAATGGAAAGTTGATTGGAAGAAAAAAAATGTGGCCGAAAAAGGCAAACGAGCGCCTGAGCGAAGTTGTTCCCCCCTCCACCTTCTTCAAGTTAAATAAACGTTTGTGCTGAAAGAGAATTTCATTTGCGCGGCGACCGTTTTAAAGATACTGATAAATGTTTCGAGGGGTCATGGAAGGTCAACCAGAAATATTTACCAACTCAAACAAAAATAACTTTCAGTAATATCCTCCAAACAAACTTTTTTTTTTATGCTGCAGCATTCTAAGACATTTTGGACAATTTGAGGGAACAGTTTGGAGATGGTGATTTAATGTGTTCAAATACGCCTGCAAACTAGGGCATAATCAAAGTCCATAAAGACACGGATGATTGAGTTTGTTGAGGGAAAGTTCGGCCGGTGTGCTCAGAGCCACAACCTCAACCTGGAAGGATACTTTTCTGATCCGTCAGAACAGTCCGTGAGTCGGGCCTTTTTGCCCAACATCAGTGTCCGACCTCACAAATAAGACCACTGGGGAAATAGTGAATTCCTCCTAAACTCAAAGCTTTCCTACAAATATTCACAGCTGGCATAGCTTCTGCCACGCCTGATGCCAAACAAGTGAATACTTTTGGCAGTATAATGAAATATTTTTCACTTTTGAACTGAATTACTGAAACTAATGATCATTTCAGAGATATTCCTGTTTGCTAAGTTGCACCTGTAAGCAGCACAGTCCATAACGGCTGAATTGTGTACTGCCCGTACTTTCTAAACGAAGAGAAGTCTCACCGTAGGACTAAACAATGACACACTGTGGAGCATGTAAACTACCTACTGACTGTGATCATAAAAATAATTTTTTTTTTCAAATCCTTCAGTGGTGAAACTTTCTGTCTATAAGAAGCAATAGAAACATAAACCTTCAGAGTATTTATGCATTGAAACTGTCATTTTTAACCATTTGATCAGAAAAGAAAAAGAAGCTGCACACATAAAATGCCTTGGACGCAGGACTGTACAAATTCCTTGTTATAAATGTGCATTCTTGTGTATGTCCTATTTTGATTTACATGCTGATAAAATCCAAATTGTGCTGTTTACATCTTTTCTATACCTCCTGATGAGCAGTTTCTTGTCTGAAGAGTTTGTGTTGTGTTTACAGTGAAATAAAAGCCGTACATTGCCAGAGTCGTGTTCATTACTCGGCGTGAAGCGACTTGAAGATGCTTTCTTGTTGTGAGGGAGAACGATGCCGTCCTGAACAAGTTTACACTCGATCGTCTCTTTTTTTTTTCATTATTGATGACTTGTATAGTTGTGATAAAAAAGAAAATGTAATTTAAGGAGTTGATGGAAAATCCTTTTACAAAATTCATCAGATGGAAACCTGAGCTATTCTAGTAATTAATTGTTGTATTGGTTATTCTGTCAATCAGTTAGTCGGCTAAAAATAAATTAGCGCAGTCTGCAGATTGTTCATTTAACACAATATTACACAATTGGAAATAATTATTTTTAAAAGAGGCAAATAACTAGAAAATTTCAGAAGAAATTTAAATGGGGCCTGCCAAAGTGTTGAAACCCAGCGCTCTGATGCTGAAAATTAGCATCAGTGCTAAAGTAAGCTACAATATACTAAATAGTATGTTGAATATTAACATAGTGAATGGACTTATTCCATTCACTATGTTAATATTAGTGTTTAAGCTAAAATTAGCCAGAATGCTAATGTTAGGCTAAATGCTGCCAGTGGCATGTGGGGCATCACTAGCATGTTGTCTTACATTGACTTCCTCAATTCGGTGTGCTAAACATGGCTAATAAATTAAAAAAAAAAAGCTAAAAAGCTTATTTTAGGGAAAAGGCCACTGCTAGTGCACTGCCTCGATCTGCAAGGCAGTGCACTAGTGGGGCGCAGTGCACTGCTACTGCTTATGGTAATGTCAATTTTTAATTTTGCAAAAGTAAAAATCAGATGTTTACTTTGTAGCACTTGGTTACCAGAAAACGCGCTCATCTCTTAGCAACAGATTAACAAAAGATATTGTCATTGTTAAAAAAACATAAGATTTCTTCTGCTCTCTTTACACTACTTATCTTATGCTACTTAACAAGAATTGTGCAGTTAGTGAATTTTGCAGAAAAGTGAAAATGCTTCTTTCTTTTGTCATTGGTGGTAAGTATATTATAAAACAGATGTGCAACACAATGTAAAACTCTGATTTATTCGTGGCAGTTCGTTACCAGAAAAAAAACAAACACTCGTCTCTTAACACCAAATTAATAACAAGTAGTATTATTGTTTGTAAAACATGAGCTCTATTGAAATACTGCTTATCCTGCTGACTTGTCCTAACCCGACTTTTGCCCAGCGAGGGAATTCTGGGTAAAACACCTCAGCGTGTCTCCAGCGTTAGTCACAGCGACTCCATCAGAATACAAGCGGTTTCAGGTTTGAGTTGAAAGGAGGAAACTGAAAAGGCAACAACTTCCTGAGCTTTATTGTCCAAACAAGGTCAAGACTTTCTGATGGTCGCATCACGGCCTTACAAAGGACATTAGACGGTAACTCTGGACTTCTTGGAGGATAACTGATGTGATCGTCGTTGTCACCGTGATGCTGGTGAGGCCGCTGTCACAGTTCCTCGTTAAGCAGCTCTTCGATCTCTCTGTCCCAGGCTTCATCGTGGATCTCGGTATCGGCCAATACGTCGTACTCCTCCAGCTCCTCCTGCAGCTCTCTCTCCCACTCAGGAATGACCTCTGGACAAAAAAGGGAAAAATAAGTAAAATGATTGAACTCTAAACCAAAACGGTCCAGAATTGTTTCATGCTCCCTGGTTGAAGCCAAAGATTTACCGTGTTTTTTAGGTTCCGTTTTGTCTAAAACCAGACGTTTGCGCAGCTCCTCCTCATTAATCATGGACGACTTTAAAGCATTAATCACATACTCAGACACGGGCGGCCTGGTAGAGACCTTCTCCTCAACCTTCGCTGGCACAAACAAAATGTGTGATTAGTTGTATTTCGTATAGTCATTTCCAAAGAAAACCCTCAGCTATGTACATGCTTTGAAAAAAACGAAGGAATTACCTCATTCTGTGTGGGTTTTTGGGCAGCTGGGGAGCACGGATGTTTAACTACATCTGGAGAAATGCGACATCAAACTGTGAGTGTTTTTGCTTTTTCAAAATACAAAACATGCAGGAGAAGATGTTCTGGCCAGACGAGACCTAAAATATCACTTTCCAGATGGGAAGCTAGCCGCACGTCACCCTGAACACATCACTCCAGTGGAACCGTTATGCAGTGGTTGTACTTTCCTCCACTGATTGAGGAAAACACAATAAAAGGAGGAAAGCCTTTCAGGGGCTAGGAAAGACAATTGACGGACACCCAGATCTGCAAGATCAAAGTATATTCACGTGTTTGAATTGTTTAGACCTTGAGTAACTGAGAGGGAGAACGGGATATTTTAATCGTCGAGGTATGCTTCGTAAGACAGGGGTGTCCAAACATTTTGTCACATGGGCCAAAATCGTCAAGTCAAAATGATTTGGGGGGCAAAACAACAACAAAAAAAAAACAATAAAAAAGGAAAAATGAAAAAATATTGTGATTTTTTTTTTGTTTGTTTTACCAACTTAATAATAAACTGTTGGAAGGCGACGTGTAAATTATCGTAGATCCAAAGAGTTAAGAAGCGTGGTTATACTGAATACTTTGTGTCGTCAACATTTCCTGTTATAAGACTTTAAACTTGTAATGAGTTCACTCTGACTGCAAATAAAAAAATATCCTTCTGCATCAGCAACTTGAATTGCAATTGTGGGCCTCATAAAAAATAAAAATAAAAAAAAATCAGTCCAGGGGCTGCAAATGGCCCCCCGGGCCTCCCTTTGAACATCTCTGTCGAAGGTTGCTTTTGCTTTTGCGCGGATTTGGATGAGGGGTGATTACAAATGCACGCCACACTTTTCAGTTGTTTCATTTGTTTAAAAAAACACCAAAAAAAAACCCCTCAAATGTCTTGTCTTAATGTAAAAAAATGGACATTCACATTCAAGAAATATGTGTATGATTCTGGATACTGTTCTAAATGTTAACCAGTAAAACTAAAATAAATAAATAAATACTTAAAGCTGCAGGATGTACCTGTCCGATCAGAATCCAGACATTTTGAGTCCCGCTGTGCAGTCAGAGCTGTGAGCTGAGCCGATTGTTTAATCAAAGACACTCGATAGAAGTAATTCCTCCAGAAGTTTTCCTCCTTCATCCTAAACCCAAAAAGATATTAAGAAAACATACTCCATTCACTTATATATATATATATATATATATA
>CAEGAE010014446.1:0-71099 GCA_903067095.1 Girardinus metallicus | reverse complement strand
GTCCAAAAACATGACTGTCAGGTTAATTGGCCTCTCCAAATTGTCCCTAGGTGTGAGTGCATGGTTGTTTGTCCTGTATGTCTTTGTGTTGCCCTGCGACAGACTGGTGACCTGTCCAGGGTGTACCCCGCCTCTCACCCGGAACGCTTGCTGGAGATAGGCACCAGCACCTCCCGACCCCATTAAGGGACAAGGGTGAACAGAAAATGGATGGATGAAACTGCATGGTTTTTTCAAAAAGTAGATGTAGTTTATAATGCTTGTGATTTATAACAGGTGCAAAACCAAGAACACACCATTACAAACTTTATGAGCTGCTTAACTGGACATCATTACCACTAGAAGAAAATCTTGGTTAATGTGGCTTCATTACCCTGACTGAGCAATGTGCAGCAACTTTTTAAAACAGCTTTGGCAGAGTTATACTTTTAATTAAGCCTTTAAATAACTGTGTGGGATTTTCTTGAGCCTAGAGCATTTGACTTGTGATTTTTGTGCTTATTTTTAATTTTCTCTTTATGTGTTAAGTTCCTTGGTGTTTGGTTTTGAGGTTGATTATGTTTCTGTTCCTTGTTATTGCTTAACATGTTTTGCAATGCTCTATTCGGGTTCCTGTATTCATTGTTGTTGAAATGTATTTCTGTATCTGTCCATTATTTAGAATTCCAGTTTCTCCAACTATTCTTGTGATTTTCTATATAGCCCTCTTAGATCAGTATCATTCTTTTTGTAGGATTTGTAGTTTCTTTGAGTCTCAGTTCTGCCCCTAGTGTTAATTATTCATTTTCTCTTCCTCTCTCAGCTGCACCCCATTAGTAATCAACCGCCTGCCTCTTGTCTACAATCACACTCCCCTGTGTTTAAGTTCCTGGATTTTTTTTTTATTCTCCATTTACCATTATTGTCCTCCGGTCCCTCATTTTTCTCTGAGTTTTGTAAGTCTTCTTGCTATTTCATCATTAAGATTCTCATTGGGCCACAGTCAGTCTCTGTACTTGGGCCTTTTTCAAACCTCACTAATCGTGGGATTCAGTCAGTGTGTTTACATCTTCTTACAGCTTTTCTGCTTATTGCCAGAGTTACATCCACCCAAGTGAAAGTAAAATAGTTGTGTTCAAAAATTTAAGTGTAAAAAAAGAGGAATCTGAAAAGTGTGGCCTGCCTATGTATTCAATTCCCTTTACCCTTCTGCTCCCAAATAATATCCAGTTCAACCTATGACCTTCTGAATGCCCTATAGACAGGATCATCCTGCGTATAATTTAACCCTCATATAAATAAAGCTGTTCTGTGAAGGCCTCGGTTTTGTTAGAGAAGATTAGTGAACAAACAGCATCATAAAGTCAAGGGAACACATCATACAGGTCAGGGGTAACAGTGCTGAGTAGTTTAAAGCTGTTCAGTTCTTCGTTCAACAATAGGAATGCAAACTAACACAACGGAATAAGAAGTTCAGCTTAAAGGGTGGACTTCTTAGAAACAAAGCAAACATATGAAACATTAACCGTGAACAGACCACAGTGACATGGTGGTAGCAGCATCATGCTGTCGGGAAATGTTCTTTAGCACGAACAGAGAAGTTGGTCAGAACTAAAGGGAACATTAAGGAGCAAAATCCACATTGATCCTGGTGGAAAACAACTCTGAAACATCAGGCAGAGCTATATAAATCCAATTGAGGAATTGTGGGAGTTCTTCTAAAATTGACAGGCAAAAACAAAAAATCCTTAAAAACAACAGCCTATAGTCATATCCTAAAAAGCCTGACAAAGAACTGACTCATGGGAGCTGAACACAAATGCACATTAGAGCTTTTTTTTGGTGGGGGGGGGGGGGAGTGAAATTTTCCCTCCATTTCACAATGACGTACCACTTTGTGCGGGTAAATCACAACAAAGCCCATTAAAAGTGTCAGCTCTGTTGATTAGAATCAAATTTTGTTGCGGCATTTTCTCTTTAATGCCAGGTTTGATGCAAAGCTGATCAAGACGCCTCTCTCCAATCAGAATAGTAGGAATATTTTTAAATGACACCTTTCACATTTTATAATAAAA
Organism: Girardinus metallicus; assembly: GCA_903067095.1. Lineage (NCBI taxonomy): Eukaryota > Metazoa > Chordata > Actinopteri > Cyprinodontiformes > Poeciliidae > Girardinus > Girardinus metallicus. The sequence continues at coordinate 69,045 of CAEGAE010014446.1, read as the reverse complement.
ACCAAGACGGCTGTGACTGAAGGCATCTGGCAGATATTTGTCCATACAAACCCAATCCACACATAGAAAAGCGCAAGCAGAGTGGAAACTAAAGATGGGGGGGGGGGGAGAATGACATCCATTAACTGGATCTGGTTGCCATGACTACAGATGTACAGCTGAGAACACAGACACTTACGCGCGCCCGTTCGCGCACGCGCGCGCGAATTTTCATGCAAACGGCGGAGCTCGGGCGCGCAGCGTACCAAAGGTGCTGATTTGATGGTGGTGATGTGTTCACAGATCTGGCAGTCGAGAGACCGACTCTGGTTAGATGTAGGCCGCAGCTCTGGCCTGGCGTCCCTGTGCACGGCCTCATCCCTCACGCAAGCATGGTCCTGCAGGGGGAGAGGAAAAGGAGGAGATAGTGGGGCTGGGTGCTTCCCAGGCCCTCCGCGCTCGTTTTCCCCGCTGGAGCTGCTGTCAGTGCCGAATCTCCCCGAAAGCAGCACGCATCCAGCGTTAAATGCATCCTTTCCCCTGCTTGCTCCCCGGCTACTGCGTGCAAGTCCTTCCTATGAGAGAAAAGGGCATTGCCAAACCAATTGCAGGCAACACCGAAAGGAGCAGCCTCTGGATGTAGTCGTTCTCTCTCTGGCGTCCTCCTCTTGGAAAACAGGAGGAATTAAACGGCTCCGCTGAATGAGGGCGAATTATACAAAGCCTACCATGGATAATCAGAAAGATACCTCAGTGATGTGTCTTCCTGACTCTCTTCTTTTCCGTTTCAAAATGCAGGAGATATTTGGGAGAAAAAATGGTTTCCCTGTCTTCCTGTGATCGAATGTGGTACCATGTTGAAAAACACTTGATTCTGATAAGGCACATCCAAACATGATTTTTCCACGAATGTGTCATTCAATGATCCGCTTGTATTCCACTCGAATTTCTGCCCTACATTTACAGCGCACTTGGTCATGGTAGGTGGTTCTGGTGCCTTCTATTCATCTCTTTCCTCTGTCCCTTTCCTACACTCCCCCTTCCTTTAAAGAGACACAACAGTACAGGCACATCTCAACAAGGCTGAGGTAATTTCTAAAGGGTTGCTATCTTTCTTTTCTTCTTTTTTTTATACTATCATCTTTTAAGACACCTGTAATATGAGAAGAATAATGTTCCATGATGTAAGGGATTTGCAATATAAAACATTTTTTTTGTCTTTTTATAGCTTACATACCTTCATTACAACGTAACATTGTTTTTCTTAAAGATCAAATTGGATTATATGGAGCCTCAACTACTGTCTGATTACTGTATTATGAAGGAAAAAATAGAATAAACTGGGTCTGACTTCTAAAAGCATGTCTGAATAATACTGACACAAAACTTTTCTACCTTTGATTTTATCAATTTGAATGTTACAAACACTGGCAACATAAATGTTTTCACCATGATCATTGTCATTAAAGTTGCACAATTGCTCATAACACAAATTAACAACCAGATCATAAACAGTTCCATAGATTGTGAAGTAATGAGTAAAGGGATTTTTAAACTGCTGCTATTCTAACATCCTGCAACAGTTAGCTGTGCTGCAGTGCTAACACTAGCTTGTATATATAGGATAATAGTAAGTGGAATTGAATTTGGCTGTGTTGTTTTAATCTCTGACCTCTGATGTGACCGTGCAACTGTAACTTTTTAAATATTTGTTTCTTCTACTTCGCTTTATTGACATGCCATTCCTGCTCTTTTTCTCACCTCAGCCTTGTGGTGCTTAACAAAACCATTCCTGGGCTGTTTCTGTTTTGTGGCAGGGTGCATAACCCTGCTAAAAGAGGCCAATCTGACTGACAATTTGGCCTTTACCAGTCTCAGTCAAACACTTTCACTATCCCATTTTTATGATTGTCTAGCAACTCAGTTCTGAGAGAAAATGTTCACATGCTGCCGATATCTAATACAATATCTTTAGCCATGATGAAGAGATAATCAATGTTATTGACTTTACATGTAAGTGATCACAAATTTGTGACTGGTGTAATGGTTAGCATTGTAGGAAACCAAAAATAATTGTAGTAGTAATATACCACACATATCAGATACCACAGATGACTGAAAGTCTGATAACTTCCCTTTGATGGCTGCGAAGGTTGTGTGAAAAACTTTTAATTTTGTGCTGATTAATAAAATAATATTTCTAAACAATTTTTAAACAGAAGCCTCCGCATTTCTTGCTTTTGAACCACTTGGATGTAGTATTCGGTTTGACCACTAGATGTCGGTGTTGACCTATTTGCAAAACCCCAAAAATACAGAAAATACAAACACACTGAACCACAGTTATAAAAAATCTTTTATTTTTTTAAAATTTAGATGCCAGAGGCGTTTTTTTATTACATTTGTAGATTATTTTATATCAAATCAGCATTTTGATGATTATTCACCCCAAGTTTGGCTGAAGAAGTCAGAAAACTAAACTAAATTATTTTTTCCTTGAAAGAGGAAAGATTTGGGTTAAGTTCTTCAGTTTTAAAAACAAAAATGTTAAAATAGTCTAGATGCTTTTTAAGTTACAATATTTAAAACATGCAAACTTAGTAAATAATCATATTAAAAGATTGACGCAACAATTTATTTTTTCTTTTATTACATAGCCGAATCTTTAGCTCACTTCTCTCCGTCTTCTGTCTGTTTGATCTGAACTGGAACAACAATCTCACTGCATGGGTTGCTGACAGATGTGCCAGAGACGGGAGCCTCTACAGACAGGACTCCATCAGACAGCGCCGAACTGATGTGCTGCAAGTCTGCCCCCTGTGGCAACCTTAAACAGATACAATTTGCCAGTATATTACAAACAGAAATACTTCACATTTGAGGTTGTTTTGTTGAGTGAAACCAAACAAAATGCAGTAATAGTTTCCAGGAGTTTTTATGTCTGTTATATACTTTGCATCATCTGAGTATGATCAGTCATATCCAAGTAGAGATTTAGATTTCAAATCATTTTTATTCAACCATGCAGTTTGTTTCGGAGGGAAGTTATTGAAAGAAAAATTCGTTGCATGTTATTGACATATAAAGATATAAAGCCTATTAATTGTTGATACTCCTTTCTCATTTTGCCTGCTTCTTTAACTTGATTTTTATAGTTAATTTGTCAACAATTGTGTTTCATGAACAGATCTAATAATCAGTATAATGTGCGAAATGGATTATACTGTCAGACAACTTACTTGTATTTACGACTGAAGCACCTTGAGACCACTCCATGCTTATCCTGCCTCTCTTCATGAGTTCCTTGACAACAAACAAATTTTTCAAAGAATATCAATGTTTAAGAATAGTATTTTATTGCATTTTTTCATCAGATTGAATCAGAAATTTCATTTTAAATCAAGCAATGTACTATACCTGATATCTGCAAGTACCCATCCTTGGTTGTGATTGTTATCTCTTCTGGTGTGAAGTGATTGACATCCAGAGTGATTTTCCAGCAGTTCTGTCCGGTTCGGATCTCCGACACACCACACGTTACCTGGGGTGTGTCCTGCTCACCGTGGTGACTGGTCAACGGAGGCAGAAGAGGGGACTGAATGTACCCCGGCCAGGTGACAGAAGCGAGCCTCTTCTTTGCCCAGTCAAGCCAATCAATGTCACCGGGCTCCAGGAAAGGAGGGAGCCCAAAGTCTTGAGCAAAGATGCGGCTTGGCTGGGTCCAGTTCGGGAAGGGTTCCCAGGCCACATCTCTACGGAAGATGGGACGAGGTAAAAGTTTGTTTTGCTCAGCCATGTCCTTGAAGATAAGCTCAACAGCTCCTGTAGCTCCAACACTGACGAAACAATAGAGCAGCTGCAGTTTATTGCTCACATGTAACAACAAGTGAGGAGGAGGTCTGAGGAGGAAAGCTACTCTGAGGAACACAGTGCTGAACACACATACTTTATATATCTAGCTGACTCAATGTAGCACTTGCACAGCAGAAAGTGTGATGTAAGACATGAGAGTGACTTGATATATGATGAGTCTAGGTGATGCTCCTCTGTTGCCCCGGTAGGTGGAACAGACAATGCTAATTATTTGTATTTATAACTCTTGACTCCTACTGGAAGCAGCAAGAAGCTTGTTTATTCAGCTCTGGCCTCTGCAGTCTTGTCACATACTGGTGCTCTTTGTCCACAGAAACCACTGCAGTCTGTTATGTGAGGGAACAACGGCTCATTTAAAGTCACACAGTAAACAAACGAGTTACTTCCAGTCACTAAACTGGGCTAAAAACACCAAAATAAGATTATCTCTGGACAAATAAGTTAGTCAAAGAAAACCCAAACACATGGCTAAAGTTGTGTTCACAGCCCGGACAATGTGATGGGTGAAGGGATTGGTGAATTCAGATGGCAGTGAGGAATTTCACAGTTGCATCTATGTGGGTGACAAGTTGTTCAAGTAATGAAGTAAGCATCTGCAGGACAAATCATGCCTTTGGATGAGGAGGTATTTATTAGTGACTTAATATCTGAAGCTTTCTCGGTTATGCTCAAAGGTTAGGTCAGATAAACGGTGAGTACTTATCTGGTAAGTAATGCAAAATGAAAGAAAATCAGGGACAGACTTTGAGCAATTAAAAAAATATTAACACTTTCTTCTGGACAAATGAAGGAGACACAATAACAGGATACTGTTTACAAATCAAATTCAAAAGACACTCCAAATATTTCAGTCTGGCGCATAAATTTAGGAAGACTGACTCAAAAGTTTGATAAATAGAGAATTATATCATCAGCATACAAGGATGTCCGGTGTTTCCTGTAGAGATATCGATGTGATACTTCAGATGACAGAAGAGTAAGTTGAATCGACAAAGACCCAGCTCAACAGTCTTCATAGAGGACCTATTGCTAAAAACATGGTATGCTAGGAAATACTTATACAATGTAAAAAAAACAGGCAATAGTAAAACACAATCTTATTCATAGTCTTTATTTAAAAATCAAGGTGCATTTATAATAAGTTTGATTTTTGTGTGAAAAAATTGGCTTAAATTCAAAGTTTACCTTGTTTTTATTTCTCTGCTCACAAATACAAACTATACAGAACTTGTACTTCTGAGGATAATCAATGTTTTCATCCGGGTGTACATTTTTTAATCTTTATGACCTGCACATTGTCAATGCAGATAAAATATGGCATTGAGAGCTAGAGCTCGGAGGTATTACTTCTTTCTTCATCTGAATCTGAACTTTTCCTGAAACAGAAAGTGAGGCATATTAAGAAATGGGAATATATGAAAACACAACAAAAACTAAAAAATGAAGAAATCTTAGTGGATTTTAAATTCCAATTGTGTTGATATACTATGTTTTTTTATGTTTAATCAATTACCTTTTCTGTTTTCTGGAGTGGAGAATTATTGTTGTTATAATTACAATCAGAGTCAATGCTCCAACGACCGAGCCAGTCACTATTCCAGCAATGTTACCTGAAACACAAAAAGGATTTGAATTATTTCAGCAAGTAAGTCCTCATAGCGCCAGCGCCTCAGTTAATGATCAACCCTGAAGCCGCCCAGTGTTGTGTCTGAGCACAGTGTCTACCAACTGGAAGAAAAATATAATTTACCAACATTTTAAATAATGATATCATATCAAATACCTCTTTAGGTTTGATGCAGAACAGCTGTCATCCTAGATTTACCTGTTTAGCCTGAGCAAGACCAACATTGGGCCTGATATGTTGGACGGCCATTGCTAAGTTAAAGATGCAGAGCCCTTCAAAAGACACAAATTGTTGTTTAATGAAATATACTTGCTAAACTTCTGGTGTGATATTAGTCAATGTTAACATGTTCCACTTTTATACACTGCATAACAACCACAGTACACAAAAAATATGGAATTATATTTGTATCTTAAAAACAGTGAACAAGTTTATGCAGCCATTCTAAAAAGAAAGCACACACTCTGAAAATACTAAAGCTTGAAAAATCTTCAATTTACCAGGTTCCAGAATTATCTAACTTTAACTTCTAGTTTACAAAAACAGACACCAAAGTCTGAACTATTAATATGGGTGCCTGGACATTGTTGACATACTTTATTTTTATGTAAAGAAAACTAGCAGGACTTTATTTTTAAATACAGGATCACATCATCGGCATATAAGGATATCCTGCTTTCTTGTTTTTTCTAGTTACATCCCTGGGATGTTATATCCCTCACTACTTTCAAATTGTCATAGCCAATTTGGTCACAAATTATGTTGATAAGACCTCTTCTTTTTTTAAAAGATTTTGTTGAAGTAGAGCCTGTTTATTCAAAGTAACCAAGATGAAATGGAGATGGAGAAAAAGGAGGAAAACATACAGCAAGAAAACCAGAGTCAGGAACTTTCATGTTCCCCTACTGAACTGTATAATGATTTGAATTTCTTCTCATCAGAGCTGGATGAAGTGACTAAATGGAATCGAATAGGTTTACTTTCAAGCCCAAAAATGTGAATGTGACTATATTTCATAAAGGATTCAATCAACAGTTGCTTCCCAACCAAAATCATGTAAAAGGAATGTAGTAATGATTCATTTCCAATGTCTTGTTCAATGATTGAATTCTGAGAAGTTTCTGATTCAAGGAAATCGAGCATAGGGACAGTTCAATCTGTTCATATAAAACATATGTTGATTGGAAGAGAATACACAAACTCAAGATCAAACTCAGACACATTTAGAGACACTGATTTGTTGATTTGTGAAAATCAAAGTTTCATCGTTTATTGATTCATTTTATTTTTACTGGCTTTTCATACTGGGAACACTGCAGCTTGCATCTTCTCCAGACCATTTGCCGTTACTCTGGCATGTGCGCTCTTGTGATCCACTAAGCTTGTAGCCGTCATCACAAGAAAACTTGACCTTAGCCCCCTGGAGGTAGGTGGTTCCCAGCTTTTTCCCATTAGTGGGTGGTGGGAGCCATCCACAGGAGATCACTGCATGAAATAAAAACCAACAATGTGACACCAAGGTGGACTTAATCATGTAAATCTCTGAGGTTCTTCTAAACATCCTACCTGGCTTCAGATCATCAACTAGAGAAACGTGACTCTGGAAAGAAACTTTTGTAGCATTTCCTATTAATGGGCTACGACCGATGAGGATGTCATATCTACAGTAAAAACAAAACACTCATGAAGAATCATACAACATTTCTTTTTTTCAAATACAACCACTGCATTTTGTTCTCGGTACAAATAACTTTACTTTTAAATCTCATTCAAAATACTTTAGTGGCCCCAAAGAGAAATTAAATGTTGTGACTCATATTATTTGAGGTTCTTCTTTAAAATATTATAAGGAGCTACTATCTTACCTGGGGTAAATAACTTGTATGTGTCTTTATTAATGTAAAGATTCAAAATCTTAATTGATACGGGACTCTTAAGTACCCTTTGTTAGATGAATAATACAATGTGGCAAGCACAGATCATTCACAGCAGAGGTGTCCAAAGTCTGTTCCCAGTGGTTGGTATATAGCATATTTTAACTTTTCCCAGGTTCAACACACCTAAATCAAATGCTGGGTCTTGTTGAGGTTGATGTGAACTAATGGAGCAAAAAATAAGCTGTGTTGAAGCAGGAACTCATCTAAGACCAGACCTGATTTAAGAAGTTCATTGTTTGCTCACTTGGTAACTATAAAACAACTTGGTCAAGATGAAAGAGATTCTAGTGGTGCTTGGAGCCTTGATGGTTTTCTAACTTAAACCATGCGTTAGGTCTGTTGCTGTTATAAACCAAGCTCTTTGTCATCTTTTCTTCTCACCTGCAGAACTGAGATCCCTCTCCAGTGCATATCTCAGCTGCCTGGGTGTTCAGTGGATCATCTGGATTCTCAGGGACAGAAAATACTGGCATAAAATTTGGATCATGTCTTGCAACGAAGCAATATGTGTTCAGAAGGTATTCGGAATCATATGTAAACAAAGCAGATGTGTTTTCTACAGCCCCTGCAAAACAAAAACAAACCCTGATTAAACATACATACAGTTATTGGTGAAAAATTTACACAACATAGGAAGGTTTCTAACCCTGTCCAGATATTCTTTTTATTATTTATATTTCTATCTACATAATCTTATTTATTGTGTTTAAGGTTATTTCTTACAGCTCGCCCCAAAGCTGAACAGCTCCACTGGGTTGCTGTGGTTCTGCACTAGCTGCCCATTGCTGAGGGCTAGGTCATCTTTGGCGTCACCATTCATCTTCCCCAACAGTCCCACAGTGGAGTTTTTGAATTCCTCTGGCAGCAGGACAGTGGTGGTCATAGTTTCACCCCTACGTCGCACCTCCACCCCAGCTCCAGATGGAAACATCACAGTTACATTTGTAGAGATGGGAGAAAACACAAACACACCTGCAAAATATTTGGTGAGAGGAGAGAGGAAACAACACGCATGCAGGATTTTAGGTTTTTAACATTTGTAGCATCACTTAATTGCAAAAATATAGAACTTTTGAGGAGAAAGGCCCAAATTTGAGCACTTTGTTGAATAAAACAAGAGAATATTTTTCTATTTCTTTGTCAGAAGTATTAAAATATATAATATTAGTGAAATCTCACCCTGTAAATCCATCCAGGTCTGCTCTGCAAAGGACAGGGTTTGCTGATTGCTCAGTAGCTCAAGGCCATTATTTCTGCTATCAAGCCGCACCTCTATGATGTCAGACGACCCTTCTCTCATAGCTACAGCTGTCAACTTTGTTGCATTTATCGTTTTTTCTGAATCTGTTGTCACATTTAGAGAAAGAAAATGTTCATGTGCTGTGTATTTTTTTTTCTTTTATAGCTGAAATAGTTGTGAAAACTCAGCATCTCACCCTTTACAGGCTCTGTTCTGCCTTGGACTGTCAGCTGCTTCTCTTCTGATCTGACCAGAGTGTATTCCCCTTTGCCATTGAATGAGTAGCTGACACCGTCAAAGGTAATAAAGTGTGGATCTCCAAACACGACCGCTGATATTGAACCAAAATGTCAGCATAAACAAAAATAATAACCCCATTAAAGCTGCTCTAGCAAACTGTACCTGAGCTGGGAGACTGGTAGCGCCTGCAGTCGCTGGAGGGCCGGTGTTTGAAGTAGTAGTAGCAGTTGTCTGACCAAAGGCAGCAGTAGTAGAAACTTAGGACATCATAAACCCAGTGGGACTGTCCTGGGATCCGAGGGGGTTTCTTAAAAGGAGGCGACCCCCAGTCGTGGGCCCGGTCTGGAGTGCTACCGCCAATCGAGTCTGCTGTGAGAACCTGAGCACCGGTGCTGTCATAGCAACACTGTTGTCCTGCTGCATATTTCGGACTGGAGAAAGGAAACAACACCGAATGTTAATTAATAGCGGAACAGCGGAAATCATCACAATTGACATAAATAAAGGCTTATGTAGTGAATCTATATGTTTCACAGCAAATTGAGATAATAAAATGAATTAACTTTTCAATAATATTCAAATTTATTAGATGGATTAACCCAACATTTATATTTGTGTAAGCTGGGAAATAGCACAACCCTGTGCATGCTAAAGGGAGAACATGCAAACATTATAAATAACCAGTTAAGCATTTTTGTAATTCATTTTCAGCCTCTAGTGAAGCAGCAATGTTCATCTCAGCTTAGACTCACCTGGCTTGTATCGCCCTCACACAGTGAACACTCCCAGGATGGTATGTGCACACACTCCCTTTCTCTATATCACAGCCGTAATCAGTCTGAGGAATAAAGAGAAGATTCAATTATAACTACCTGGTAAACTACACAACTTCAGCAAAGAAACCACACTGTTCTGTGCTTTAGTGATCCACAGCAGTGACCTTATAATAATAATGATTTTATGGTTTTGAACTCAGTAGTCATGTTTGTAGCGCAAACATGTTCTACCGGCAGCATGCTGCTTGTAGATAGAGTTCTCATAAATGCTATAATTAGAGAGATATCTCTTCTTGACTTTGAACTGAGGAGAATTGTGTGATCATAAACAGATCAACCAATTACACATTGACTTTGATCACCAGTTCAGATTCCAGGCCTTTGAAGGTCATGAGTTTCTCTTTCTTATGCTGTCCAAATTCTTCACTTTTATTTTACAACAGAGATGTTTAACTCTCAGTCCATATGCTCTTGGGTTGTATAGTTTTTTATTTGGCTCTCAATATCTTATCTCCACCTACATGAAACCTCCCAGTGTCTGCTCTTGCTTGAGCCAGCGTGCATGGGCAGTCGATGATCTCATTGAGGAAGTTTGGCAGCTTGTTTTCCAGCTTGTCCCAGGCTAAGCACTTATCCAGAGCCCATCCTGTTGAGTTCTGCCTGAAGCTTTCCTCTAGATGCCAGGCCAAAGCGTGATCCTCACTCCATGCAGCTTGGACGTTCCTGAATAAAACATACAGGCAGAACAGCTTTTATACTGACAGTCATGGATGATGATCTTTAAAGATCTTTTGAACATACCACATGCCGTCAGGGTAGTTGCTTGAGCTGACACGAAGGGCACCGAGCTCCCATCTAGAAAAATCTCCCTCTGCTATTTTGGGTAAAAACTTAAAGGAGCCACTGTTGGGGTGATCCTTGGTAAGGGAGTATAGATACCGCCACTCACCCTGCCAGGACTCTGAGTACGGCTCCCCTGTCGAAAAACACTTTTTAAAATTCATGTTTTCCTAAGATGCAATGATCACAACACTATTCTGAGTCTATTTGGTCCTTTTCAGAATTGGCATTAATTACAGAGTTATTTCAACAATAGTTTGAGTAGTTATAACTATTTCAGGTGTTAAAATTATTTAATTTCTTGTTGAAATAACTCTAAAAGGGTTAAATTAACACCAAGTCTGATAAGGACCAAACAGAGTCAGCATAGTGTTGATTTAACTCTGCAGAATTTGCTGTGTATAAACCATCATGTACAACAGACTTTTCATAATATTATTTGTAAAAACAAAATATCAAAAGTGTATTATTGCCCTTCTTCTTCATGACTAGCCAAAACTTTTAGTGTTTTAGTCTAACCCTAAAAGTCACAATAAAGTGCGTTGAAGTCTGGTTGTAACATGAAGGAATGAAAACATTTAGTGTCTGAAATCCTTAATGTGGATATACATTTTTCTTACCTGTCTCTTTGTATCCCCAGACCTCTATGTTGACCTTTTCTGCATTGACTGAAGTGGTATTCCACGTCATCTGTAGATCGCCTCCAACATTAGGCGTTCCATAGTACTGCCACTTTGTTGAGTTCACCAGAATAGCTTTGAATCGAGAAGCTAACTTTCCTGTGTGAACTACAGCAGCACATGTGGATAACATTTGAACTCCAGTTATAAAACAAAAAAAAACTTTTGTTTTTATTTTATTATTCTTTAGTTGCAGTACCTGAAAGCCATGATCCAGCTCTGTTGAATGTGATGCCGCTATCTGAGGAGATCTGCAAAGAAACCCATCCGGTTTCGTATAACAGTGGGGAATTACAGTGGCCTCTACCATGGCCATCCACATACCCTACTGTGTTAGTTTTATTATCAAACCTGTCAATTGAAAAAAAAAGATTGATCAGTTGATTTTTAACTATTTTGGGTCAAGTATTAAGGAGTAAAAAAAATGTCCTACCTACAAACAATGTCAGAGCTTTTGTTGAAGTTTGCATCAAGCACAACAAAGTCTGTCCCACCCAGTATGGACCCAGAGTATGGAGACGTGTTTACACAGTACTCTTTGTAGTCAGAGCAGCAGGATCCAAGAGACCCACATGTTGGGTGGCAGGAGCAGGAGTCTAATTTTTTCCCACAATTTTGTTCACACGTCTCTCCTGCCCATAATAAAAAAGATGAAGTAAATGTAAATGCACAAAGCTATGCCTCTGTATATTCTGACTGGCTTTGCAGTCAGCATATATAGGGTGCTGCATGTCAAAAAAAGTTGCAAGTAAGTCAGATTTTTATTTTATATTTTTTAAAATTTAAGCTGTAACTTTGCATTAATAAAGACGTATGACTTAAACATCTTCTTGTGATGGCATAGATGATCCAACGGTCTTTGATTTGTATTAAAGTTGGAATACTTTGTTCTTAACAAGAATCTATTGAATGAATATTCAAATAAATTCATATATCCACCTTCATTTAGATACATTTGAAAAAACATAGACAAAGTTTTGTGTCTACCAATGACACAAAACACATGAACGCATTACTTGATTTTGTGAATGTTTTTTCCTCCTTTTGCTTCTCAATAATTTGCTTCTCAAATTGCATAAAATCTTTTTTATGCAATTTGTGCCCTGCAATCTTAAGAGCTATAAATGTTAGTTTGTAAGTGTGCAAGATAAAACTTTGTCTTCAAATTTGTAGAATGTGAATACTTTTGATCCATATTTACTCTGAAAGACAAAATTGTTTTTGTTCTGAATTTAGTAAAGTATTCCCTGTAGATCCATCTTAGCATCGTAAATGAATAAATAAATAAAATAAAATTGGATCATTCAGAATATCCATAATGCAGGAGATACTTGCCTAAAGTTTTGCAGATATATGAAACCAGAAAGACAAAAATCACTGTTGTTGATCTTCTCATCCTGGCAAGGTCAGCTTGTTAGCTCCACTCTCTTGTCTGCTACAATATTTTCACTATGCTGATGTGCTCAGCATTTTTTCAAACCTTGGCCGTGTCATGACCTCCTGTCAATCACTAACTAGGAGTCATTATTGCAACATTTTCAGCTGGACGCTCACGTGTTCAACTTTGACCTTCTCTCACTTTAAAAAAAAAAATGCTAAACCTGATTAAAAATGTAAATGTAAGATAAGCTCATTGCAGTACGATAAGATAAATTAAATTAAGATAGTCATTCAGAAGCATTTTATCCAAAAAACAACAGTAGTCAACAATCCTAAATGTGCTTGGTTGAGAAAACATCAATATTAACTACCACAGTGGCAATTTTAGCATAGATAAAACTTTACAGCCATAAACAAGTCAACCTGTGTGAGAGGGATTCAATATACCCTCTTGGTATTGTTGAACTGCAATAGCAACAAAAATCATAAATGTATATAGTTTATGTGATTGTCGATCTAGGAGTTGCTCTTTCTACAGTTGAAATATTAGCATTATTTAATGACAAATCACATTATATTATTGTAAAATAACATCATAAATATGTAAAAAATAAAATCTAAACCACAGCTTCTCTAACAAATACACTCATAAATGTAAATATTTTCTCACTTAACTTTTTTGTTGTTATTGAAGTGTAGCTACGTGTCCCTGCAAATCATTGTATAGAAAGAGTGCAAAAATAATATTTAAATTACATAATTTACTATTACACCCATAATAATGTGAATTTGTTTGTTTTTGTTACTTCTTTACTCTTTTGTTTTATTTTAATTCAACTCTTTTTAACAAGCAATAAGAGAAACATACTGCAGTATCAAAATTATAAAAAACTTAAAAAATATATATATTGTAACATCGTGAGGAGACACAAGTTGACAAACTGAATTATGCTTGCAACCAAATCATCAGTATGTCCAATAATGTAAGTTTATTACAACTATATGCAATATGTAGTCTGTAATATATGTAATATATGTCATTTTTATTACTCATATATGGCAGCACACTTCCAAAGCAATTTAAAATATTACTAAATATTTACTTTTCACCATTGTACATGTACTATTACTACCCATTAGAAATATTAAATTTCTAGTGTTACAACCACTTTCATGACTACAAAGGTATAAAAAGTCAGCACCTATTTTCAGACTGTTCCTATGAACATTTGGAAAGTATAGATCACTCTTCAGAGCTCTGTTAGTCCCAGTGACATGAAGTTGTGGATTTTTCTTGTTTCAAAATAATCCCCACTCAGCCACCTGATTGAGGTTTTATAACAAAGGTGAGACAATGGGAATAACAGAGCTGAGTTGGTGAATACTGAGTCATGTTGGGTTTCCATTTCCTTTGCCATCGCAGAGTCCTGAGCTCCTGAGAGATGAATAACAATGGAGACTGGAGGCCCGTCCCTCTTGTCCAACATCAATGTCCAAGCGCACTTTCCTAAATCTCTTGGAAAGCCTAAAGAAGTCAGTCCTACAACTGCAAAGTGTGGACCAACATTATTTTTAGCACTAAGGATTAAGGATTTGCTGTCACTCAGCAAAAACTTTCCTGTTCTGACTGAAACAACCAAGGAAAGACACTTCAGGATTTGTTTTTCCAGCACAACCTTTCGCATAATCAGCAAATGCTCAGCAGGGGGAGCTGCAATACGAGGATCATCAGTGAATGCAGGTTATAGATAGACTGAGAATTATTTATTGCATTGTATTTTCACTAACATAGTTTTCTAAAGGTAACTATTATAAACTTATGTATGGTTAAGCATGTTCTTACACAAAGGTGTGGCATAGGTAAGCTCTTTATGGTTTTACACATGCATGTCTTAAATTGCCATATCAACAAAAGTCAAATACAAAACAGGCTTTATTTAGCTTATATAGTTTATATGTTTTCTGATCAGGCTCTTCTATGAGTTGCTCTTTCTGCTGTTGAGATATTGGCATTATTTGGTGACGAACAACATCAGATTACCGTAAAGTAATATCATAAATATGTTACTTTCTGATATTAAAAGCAGGCAGAGAAAGCATGGCTGTTTTTTTTTTTTTTTTTTTTTTTAAAGATTTGCATCTCTGAGGCTTCTAAGAGCCTCCTCATCCCAGTTAAGCTTCATCTTCATCTGGTTCTTGTTGATTCCTAAAAAGCAAAAATCTCAGTGAGTTGCTTGTGTGTTTGCTTAAAAAGTATTATCTGAACTACACACTCACCACCATCAAGTGGCCATTCTTTGCTCTGTAGACCATGGACCCCTGGCCACTTTTGAAGTCAACAAACCCCTCTCTGCCAGGATGAATGTCAAACCTCACACTGAACACAAAGGGAAATAATTCTTAACAAGGATTATTAAAATAATCCTGAATATGATCCAGATTCTGTACCTCCCCTGAACCACTTTGACACAGTTCTGTTTGTCAGCTATAAAACTGAGCTTAGTCAGGGCCTCGTAGAGGAAGTCGCACTGCAGAACCAGATCTCCCTGAAACAACAAACATAATGGGTCCTCCATATTTAATTTCAGTAATAATCTAGCTACTGTCTCATAATAATCTTTCAATGCAAAAAAGACACCAAACCTTTTGCTTGATATCATCACATGTTACATGGAGGATGAGGAAGTTGTCACTCAGGTTGCTCACAGACACACCTAGAAAAGAATCAGATCATGATCTTGTATTCTTATTCTGATTTTTAAAAATCTCTAAAGTAAACCTACTTTTGTACTTACATAATCTTATAGCGTTAGATTTATAAAAATCCAACATTTAATTTGAGTGAATTCATTCAATATACAAAAAAATAACAATAAGGGAATAATTATTTAATAACAATAAATTCAACAATGTAATTGCTCCCCTAGCAGTAAGACTAAAAAAATCTCCAAACCTCAATTCCAGAAAACTGCAATTTTGGGTCACCAAGTTCTAGATAATAACCAATAGATGCTAATTACATACATATTCATGAGATTATTACATTTAGAAAATTTATTTTATTACCTCCATTCACTAAGTAAAACACCGTATATAGATTAGTTACACACAGAATTATGCTTTCAAGCCTTTAATTCTGTTAATGATGTTTTGTTTTTTTTGCACCTACAACAGATAAAAACACAACATTTAAGATTAGAATATTACATAAATCCAGTAAAACAACAAAACAGGTTTAACCCAGACATATGGATATAATGAAAAGTATGTTTGAAGGTTTTGATATTACACTAAGAGCATTTTAGTAATATTAAAAAAAAAACAATGTATTGTCCCAGGTTAAGTACAGTGGAGGATCTGTAATGCTGTGGGCCTGTTTCTATTTCAAATAAACTTGCTAAAGTACCAAGACATTTAAATAAAAAATCCAATGTTATCTCCCAGTAAAACATTGGGATTTTGTCTTTTATCGGCACAATGATTCAAAACATATCACCAAATCAGCATATAAATGTTTCAAAGCATATAAAATCTACTTTATTCTATGGATATCAGAAAAAACTTTGTATTAATGAATCCTTAATGTAAGATTTGATTCCCAAGCTGAGTTGTTTGCTTTAAAACATCTTTAGCATGAGTTACTAATAAGCATGGATGACACAGGAAGAAGGAAATTAAGATGTAGCTACACAAAATAGTGAATATAGCCTTGTCTGTGTGTAATAAGTTTACTTTCATTTAGTAGCTTTATTACCTTTCAGCGAGGTGAAATCAATCCGCTGCTTGATCTTTGTGTCTTCGACCAGGTAGGCGGCTTCCTGGGTGAAGATGAGCTGCCGAAGACGAGGCCTGAACCCGTTTCTGTCGTACTTCACCACTGGAACGCCATACTGTGGACAAAACACAAACAATTAGGAAAATATCAAAAAAAAAAAAAAGAGGCAGAGTAAAGTCTGGCTCTGACTTACCTTGAGGTGCTCATGCTTAATTGTCTGAAGGACCTTGAGGTTAATGTCTTCTAAAGCTTGGTGAAAATTTTAAAAAGAGAGGATTTAGTCAACAAATTCAACAAAGAGTCTACAGCTTCACATGTATTTTATTTAAGAAGTATATAGTGGTAAAATGGAAAAAAGGAATATAGTGTTTTCATCTGTAAAAAAAATAATAAAAAAATAATAAAACTAAAAATTATCAGCTGCATTTGGCTCCAGCTTTGCTGTCCCAACAGAAAGCATAATGCCGCCAGCACCATGTCTCACAAAAAAAATAAAATACTATTAAAATAATCTTACCAATCCTCGTGTCCACAAACGGTCTGCACACACTGAGTGGGTAGTTTTCTTTTTTTTCTTTGAACATGGAGCTTGTTTGGGCTTTGAGGAGAAGCTGAAGAAGGAGAAACATCCAAACAGTGTCACATGGTGACTTTAATTGTTTAAATTGAGTTCTGAGAAACAAGAACAATAAACGCAAGAACTACGAAAACAACTAAAGAGGCTATACGTGGAAAACAGATTTAATACAGCACTTGTGTTTCCAATGTACAGATGTTGTCCTTTTATCTAACTACAAAACTAAGTTTTATGTGAAATATGGGTTATTTAAAATGGGAGATGGAAAAAACATACTGAGATTGCCAAAGATAGAAAAAGTGAGTTGAAGATATTTTTTTGAAAACAGTGGATCCCACCTGAGCTTTCCTTTGTGGGGTGATTTCTCGGACATATTGCCTCACCAAATAGCGAACGTAGATGTTCTGCAAGAGCTGCGAGACCTACAAAATAAAAACACATTGTTGTTTTTTTACATCTTAAGAATCATACAATGCAATCACTGCCAAAGCATTCTTCAGAAACATGAAAAGCTCATTTACCTCCTTTAAAATGGGTGGCGGGGTGAGCCACGAGTCCATGTCCAGGACCGATTTGGGAAGGTTTTCCTTCAGGCGGGTGAGGTAGTTCTGCCTCACGTAGGCCAGGTACTCACTGTTGTCAATGCAGGCTGGTTGATTTCTGGTCATGAAACCTTTAATGAATCTAACAAAAATCAATCAAATACGTCAGCTTACAACACAGTATCTTATTAAGCTGCTTTATCAGACATCGGCTATATATTGTGATTATTGTGTCGTACTTCTTGATGACCTTGACCGCCCAGGCTCTCCTCTCACGCTCCTTCCTCGCCATCAAACCTCTCCAGCAGGTCTCAATTTTAGTGGCTGTTTGGACAAACGTAAGGAGTGAATTACTTTAAAATTAACATCAAAAAAGGACATGTTTCTGATTTTGAAAACATCATCACATCACGTCAGTCACTCACCGGCCTCTTTCTGTTTCAGGTAGCCTTCTTTCACTCTGTAACCTTTGTATTTGGCTTGAATCCTTGTTGCTATAGTGACAGATTTTACAGCACTTCTGATAAGATTGTCCTATTATTGTTTTATATTTTACTTTTGAATTGATTGAAACAGAGTTATTTCTTACCAAGCTGATGCTTGCAGACCTGAAAGGCGTCCTCTGTTGCAAACAGAGTCCGGGGATGGCGGATGAAAATCTTCGTCCTTCAAGTGGAAAGCCAACATTTAAAGCGTTTAAAGATCCAATGATTCTTTACAGGAATTATAGATTGTTAATAATCTTTTGAAACCATGCTGAGCATCTACCAACCTGCCTAACTTATACTCATCAGTTTTGTAACCCAGGTGTTTAATGAGGCAGCGAACACCCTCTGCTGGCGTACCTTTCCAGTTGGGCCAGGTGTCTGGACACAAAGCTTTATACCTGGTGCAGAGGAGGAGCATTTGTATAGCAGTAAGTTTGTTAACAACTAGAGCAAACTTTACAAAGTGAGATAATTAAATCATCCTGAAGATGTTTTGTTACCTCTGGAGAAAGATCTCATATTTGCGTCGGTATGCAAAGCCGGCTCGCCTGACCCTCAGGTGCTCCATGAGCCCCAGGTATTTAACCTGATGTCTCACCAGCACGTCATCAAATCTTGCTGCAAAACAAACCAGAGGACTGAGATTTCAGCTCAGTTATCTGCCCCATTAGCAGCACAGCGAACAGACTCCATTTTGTTTAAATGTAATCTGGTCTCACCTGGTTGTTTGGATTCATTCGGTTTGATGCAGCGCACATACCAAGGCTCTTTGGACATTAGGATCTCAGTCAGACCAACCAGGCTGTTCTTAAACTGGGTCACCACCTAAAGTGTTGCAGGACAAAGTGGACAATTTGAACCTCTTCCAGATTAAAATCTGAGGAAAATTAAGTGTCGTCAGAGTATCTTCTCACAGTTTCTGGTCTCTTTTTGTTGTCGGGTTCAGAGGAGGGAAAGCAGTGTTTGATGATGGCATTTTTGGAGTGTTGCATGACCTTATGGAAAATAGAATAATAACATGCTCATAAGTCCTGGTTAGAAATTCAAAAGAAATGCTAATAACCCCAATGCAGTGACATGTTTTTGTGATTTATTAATAATTGTATTCTTTGGTAAAAAATAAATTGCTTTGCTGGGAGGAAAATTATTTTTTGTTCTCTTTTGTTTCCTGAAATCAAAAGACAAAGTACTTTAAACAAAATAATACCACCCAGAAGTTATTTTATGTGAAAGTTTCGAATCAGAAAAATTAAAGGAAATGTGTTTCTTGAGATGAAAAATAAAGTACTGAAGTCAAGCAAAGCTATAACGCATGGTGGAGGTACCATCATGTATTGATGTTTTTTTTTTTATTTGATTCTCGAACCAAGCAGGCTGAACAAGGTAAAATGTCAATAATGGGGGAAAACGCAGAACAACTTCTGCCAAGGCAAAATGTGAAATGGATAAAAACCTAACATTAAGCTTTTCAAACAGACTATTGAGGATAATTATTGTTAAACTTTGCTTAATGTTTAAATAAAACACATTTTTGTCCACAGATTCACCACTTTCCTGAACACAGAGATCCAGAATAAAATTACCTCTTTTCCACTTCGATACAACAGATCGTTGTTTTTGTCCAAGAATCCTGCAATATCAAAAGAAAAAAATATTTCACTTATACATTTTTTTTAATAAACACCCTATTTCTTATCTCACTGAAAATAGATGTAGTGTAAAAGGAATGGATAAGCAAATTAGCAAGCTGAAACCTTTCTCTAATAGTTATCAACAGTCTTATTATTACTTACCAACAACACAATATGTAACCTCCCCAGCATAGTGTAGGAGGCGGAAATCTCCTCTTTCCAGTGTTTTTCTTGTGTTTTTGTCTGCAAGTTTGTGTCTGTGTGAGGAGAAACATTTAAGGTGACTGGAGTTTAGTTGCTGTAAAGGTGAATTTTCCAAAGAATTAAAATCTCACGAGACAAAATGAGGATGGCCGCCAATCTTTTCCTCCATCTTCTCCAGAAAAGTGAGGTCGGTGGCCTCCCCAGGACGCAAACATTCCTCATCCTATCAGCATGAAAATCAAATATATGTATTTTATTTAGCCAAAGCTTTATTAATTCATTTGTTAATAACCATAGCTTATTTAAATACCTACCAACAACGAGATGATCCCTCTGAATTTCTCCTCCACAAGGTCACAGATTATCTTGTTGTTAAAATATGGCACTGGTTCCCACTTTGCACAAGAACATTAAAAACATTAGATTGTTTTATGAATCATGTCGTTTATTGATACGACTGAATAACTGCATTATTACTTCGATCCCTTCCAGCTCGTACTCCTCCTGCTCTGATTTAAGCGTCAGCTGGATGAAAAGCTGCTGCAGCTTCTCGTTGCAGTAGTTGATGCAAAACTGTTCAAAGCTGAAATGGAAAAGGGGAAAAAGTATTATTAGGTTCAAATTTTTGTCTGAAAATGGTAAAATGTGAATGATCTCACCTGTTAACACTGAAAACTTCAAACCCATAGATGTCTAGAAGGCCGACCACCATTTTCCTCGAGGAATCCTGAACGTAGCAAAAGAAGGTATAACACACAAGGATACAGATTAGTGGCAGGAGCGCAAAATATAAAGGAGGCTGTGGAGACTGTAGCACTTTATCAGCCAGCATTAATGAACAAACCTCTTCAAGAAAAACAAAAAAAAAACGCAGACAGGTCCAAGGATGAAGATGTGGACACATTTCAAACAGGGTTAGGTTATGAAATTATCTACCAAGCTTTGAACACAAATGTTTAATTTGTCAAAGGAGAAAGTATTGGCTAAGACATTTGTGTCCACATGAAGTGACACACTGAAGACGAGGACTAGACTCAACACTTTATATGTTAAAAAATGCTACATGTGGCAAAAGACTAACACTGCACATTTCCCTCATGCTGTTCAAAGACTACATGAGGCAAAAGTGTTGTAAATTGTTTTGCAAGGTAGAAAATATTGTCAGAATTCACACTAATCAAATGTCACATCCAGGCTCTCTTGCTGTATCCAGTACAGCAGCTAAAGCATATCAACACACAGTACTGACCTGGTTAGCCAGTGATTCATTGATCTTGTTGACCAGCCAGTTGAAGGTTCGGCCATAGATGGCTTTGGCAAGGGCATCCCTGGCATATGCAGCATGTTCCACTGAGAGTGGGCTGAGCACCTTTAAGAGCAACATATTGTGAATGTTTGACTGCAAATAAACATCAGAAATTGGTAAAACACATCCAAAGCTACGGGAGCGTCACCTCTTCTGTTTTGGCTTCTATCTTTCTGTGGGTTAAACCTTGTTGTAGCACCTGACTAGGAATACCCAACAACTGCAACAAAGACAGACAAAAACATGCACTAAATTCATTCAGGGCACACGTGAGAAGGTTGAGTGCAACACAGACAGATGGTTTACTTTTGACACCCAATGCAGCTCCTGGTTGTTTTTGATCGTGGCATATCCTCGAGCGTCTGCTTCAAACTTTAGGTTTCCCAAGTGGAGCACACTGGCAATAATACCAAACAGGTGCTGCATCAACACAAAACAGAGACAATCAGAGAAAGAAATCATCATGTAAATTTGAGCATCATGACTGACTGTGTCACCTCACCTCAGTGTCACTTTCGCTGAAGTCTATGACTGACAGCGCTTTCCGCACTGTCTTCCAGTCACTTTTGTCATTGATCGAGCTAACTTTGGCACAATCCCCCTAAAAGCATGAAATATAAACTTCTGATTAAAAATCTGTGTAGCATATGAGGAAATGTTCAGCTTTTGAAACTCAGAAATTTCCAAGTTTTTTTCTAACCAGTCTTCAGGGATTAATCTCAAAATTTCTGAGAGTTTTGGCGGATTTCTTTTCTAAATTTCCCCTTACTTGCACCAGGTAACGGTAGTTCTTGCAGTTTCTCTCCAGGCCCAGCCAGCGGAGCAGATCCTCCTCTCCTCCCTCCACCAGCTGGTAGAAGATGTGGAAGTTTCTTTCGCCGTGGTTCTGGTGAACCACGCGGGACTTCTCCAGCAGGTAACTAAGGATGTGACCACCCACAGCTCCACCCTAAGGAAGAAGACAATCTCTAAACTCCAGATGCTATGTAATTTGTCATTATTTTTTATTATTTTTTTATAAGTATTCCAGTATACCCGATGGTCAAACTGGATGTCCATGTATTTCCCAAAGCGGCTTGAGTTGTCGTTTTTCAGGGTTTTGGCATTTCCGAAAGCCTACAGGAAAATAAAAGAATCAAATACTTGATTTAAAATTATATGTTTATCTAAAACAGAGCATAGAATTAGTTTGCCACTGACTTCAAGCACTGGATTGGAGAGCAGCAGCCTGTCCCGAACGTTGTTCAGGAGTTTGGTGCTCGGACAGCTGACAGCGTAGAACTGGAGGATTTTTTTGGAGGCCTCGGTCTTTCCAGCCCCGCTCTCTCCTGAGATCAGGATGAAGTGGTTGTTGAACTCCGATAGCATGGTGCGGAAAACGTTGTCTGCCAGAGCATAACTAAGAATACAGAAACAGGTTAAGGTAATGCAAGAAGATTTTCATAGATCAATATTTTTCAACTCAGTAATATTATCAGTTTTTCCACATTTTAGATTATTTCACCAAATTTCCAATATAACGATTTATGTCTTTGTATTTCTCATTTTGTTATTGACACCTTATCTTCGTACCTGTTGTCATTTCCACATCACAACAGAAACACAACAGCACAAGACTCTCCATAAGATTTAGTTTAAATTATTTTAAGCTTTACCGGAAGTTATTTGGAGGGGGGCTAACACATTCTTAAGTTTTAGATTTCAATCCTGGAAATAAAAATACTGAAACTAAATAAATTTTTTCTCCATAAAACCTAAGTTTCCTCTTTTTAAGACATAAAATGACCAAAAAATAGTCAAACTCATCGTCTGTAAAGAGCAGTGGTTTATGTGTGAACGCTTTTCTTCAGCAGCAAAAGAAAATCTGGTAAAAGCTGATTAAATATCAATGAAATAAATCTCAGGGTAAAAACAGAGAAAACCTGCTGGACGCTTATTTCTCCAAAGGACAAGAAAGTAATGTTATGATGATTGTCCGCAATTCAAAAATATCCGTACTCTCTGAAACAATATATTCCTCAATTGATTCATCTGGTTTATTTGTCAGATGTTTAAAAAGATATAGAAACAAAAACGTACATGTGAGGTGGCAGTTCAAAGAAGTTAACTCCCATATAGGTGTCCATTTGCTTCTTGCTGTAGATGTCCAAGTCTTTATATGGGTTGACCGACACCAGAAGCGTCCCAATGTAGGTCTTCAAACAGAGACAAGGACATGAACTCATGATCTGCAGCTCTTGCACATTCAGTAATAATACAACTATTCTTCTTACTGATTACATGACATTAAAAAAATATTCTTCCACGATTATATTTAGTTTTGTCCTTTACCAACAGCAATAAGTTTATTTAATCACTTGTCGTAATGACCCGTTGGGTGGTTGTGACCTTCGTAATGCTCACTCTGCAGATTCAAAGACGCAGAGCTGCTATATCAGCAACACAGGGTGACAGATGGACAGTAAAATGCCACATTAGGACAGCAGGGGTTAGAGGCTGAGGGCTGTGAGGTTTCATTAGACTTAAGGGAATAAGCTGCACAGGAAGCACCCACATAAATCAGGTTCTCATGGAAGCGTTTCCTCAGGTTGTCCAGAAAGGCACTCTCACTAGTGTAGGCGTCCAGCAGAACAAAATCCTGGATGCCCACGCGATCCCGGGCCGTCAGGGAGGCCTCCATGTTCCTCAGCATCCGGTTACACCGCTCTTCCAAGCTCTGTGTCGAAACAAGAGCGATAAGACAGGGAAACAACAGAAGTAGATAACAAGTTATTGTTCATTCAGGTCCAACTCCCTATCTCAACAAGTACGGTGAAGGGCTGCAAAAGTCTGAAGTTAAATCTTAATATAGGTGGACTTTGCTTCTGAATAGCCATACTTTCCATTAAAATGGACCTGGATAACATCACCCGGGCTTTTCACTATTTTCTTTGTTTACAGCAAGACTTTATCTTTTCATTTCTTTGCTAAGGAAAATGGAAAAGTTAGGAAATGTAGCTAGAAAATGGATCTCTAGCTTTTTGTTCATAGATGTTTTGTTTATGAGCACAGACATAAACATAGTACAATTTCTGTTAGCATTTATTAGCGGTTAGTAAAATACTAGGACTGCCTTTAACATATTTCCCAAATACTGTTTAATGCCATTGGGAAAGAAGTTTGTTTGGTTCTAATGTAATATTTGGTCAAATTTTGTGACCTAGATTGTTTGTTTAGACAAAAGACCAGAAAAGTTGCATCACCGTTTTTTACAAGCTGCCATTTTTAACCTGATCAGACTTCACCAAACCAATTCCACAAGATGAAATATAAAAGAAAAAAAGAAAGAGAAGGACAAAATCAGAAAGTGCTCCTGAAATCTTAATTTCTTTCTTTTATTTTTCAAGTACTCACTGAATGTTATTTACCTTTATTGAGAACCAAAGTGAAAATTAGAGGTAAACTTTAGAAGACTGGAAGACTACAAGATTCTTTAAAAATAATACACTTAGCAAAACTAATGGAAATCTCAGGGCAGTATTTTTCTTGAGAGCAACATTTCATTGACAAGACATAGAAAAGACAACATTGCTTTTTGTCTAAACAAAACTTAAATGTGAAAGAGAAGTGAAATATGGAAACATCTACATAAATGTTTTAACTATCAGGGTTAATCAAAGGTTTAACCGAAGTTGACTTGTTTCATCTTTGGTTTAATTTGAACAGGACTGGTAAAGTTATTTTTACTCAAGTTTAGATGGATGCAGCTGTTGTTTTCCTTTTTGTGTGTCACTTTTCTCTGTAATGTTTTTTTTTTTGCTGCGGTGTCGGTGAGGAAGATATTGAGACATATGCCAACAATCCTGGTAAAATATCTCTCCCAGTGGGCGTCTCACTGCCGGCATTTTTGCGCTCATATCTGTGAATTCCAGTTAGTGTCCTTGGCCACATCCGTTATTCCTACGTGAATCTAAATTCAGCCACCTCTATCTTATCTGCTTATGTGTTCTCCATAGACCCATTACTCTTTTTTTGCAATTTTAAATCAGAAAATAGGCAACAGAGCCTGCAAAACAGATTTCATTTTAAGGCCAGAGTAGATTTCAACAACATTTCAGTATCAAAGTACAGTTAAGAGATAGAGGACTTCATGATTATATGCATAAACACAGAATATAACTAGTTATTTAATACACAGCTCAGTTTCTGCCAGGGTATAATCAGAGATTCATTGCACTTTAATTACGGCAGTATGAGCCGTCTTGTATTACGTTTCTGTAGTTTGGTATTATCTCTGCCAAGTTGAGGCGTTATCAAGTCACAGTAACTGACTTAATAACGTCTGATTTAGTGACACAGAAGAAACGCACAATAAAATATTTGAATTTTTCAAATATAATTAAGTTAACAATGGTTGACAGGAAGTCAAATCAAATAATTACCTACTCTTAGGGCCCTCGATGGTTGTTCTGATGTGTGCCTCTCTTCTTTTTTTTCCCAACTGAACCTGAACATCTGCTTTTATTGGGGAAACACAGGAAACACTGATGGATTATATCTTCAGTTTCCTCCAATAGGAAGTCATAAATTATGTAGGGAGTGTTTAAAAAAGGAAGTATGTCCAGTTCTAAATATGTATTTGTTTGTATTCTTCTTCTATTAAATTTATGGGTGGATATAGTTGAAAACACAAACAAAACTATTTTCTAAAATAGATTCATTTCAGCAGTTGGAAATGCTTAAACACATTTCCTACTAAAATCATGACTGATTAAAAACTCAAAAGCCCTTTGAACTGGAATGTAGGAAAACAACTATTCAACAGACGTTTGTACCCGCTTTGGCAACAGATGATAAGAGGTGGTTGTCTATAATTGGCTCAGAATCGACAGTAAGGATATTTAGTTTTGTGATATCTAACAGCAGCAAGCTGCTTGTGATTGTTTTTATTTTATTTAGGACATAGAATCTGTAGTTGTATTTTGCTTGTTTGGCCACTTTGGTCAGATCAATCCATTCTTCTATTTTATTTAATTTGGGGAAGGCATGAGTCCTTAACAGCAGTCAAAGGTGAGAGGCAGGACACACGTTGGACAGGTAGGGGGTTCATCACATTGCAACACAAGGATAAAGAACAGAAAACCATCCAAACATGAAATTAGATCCAGGAAAACCAGTAAACCTAACACGGATGTCTTTGAACTGAGAGAGGATACTGGAGAAAACCCATGAATGAAAGAGAAGAATATCCAAACATTATTTATGCAGATTATATTCAACTGAATATCTCTTTTTTACACCTGGAGATGCTTAAGCCACAGTTGTTGCATATTTGTTCAGAATCTTTCAAAACTGCTTTTTAGGATTCTATATGAACAAGTGCCTTTATATTTCATTGATATTTTATATTGTTGTGCTCCAAGTAGGTCGTTGAGGTCAAGGGGCCTATACTGGGAGCACCAGGTTGTTGTTCCCTGTTGTCCTCACATCATGTTTATGTGATCATCTAAGTGGTCAGGTATCATTAAGTGCAAAAGGCAGATTACCAATCAAAGGAAATGTGTCCTCAAGAAACAGACAGAAGGCAAAACACTATACTGGAATGTTACCAAAAGCCACTAAAGGAAATGTTTGCTTGCCTGGTAATGGAAGTTAGTACTATTTAGTACCATTTGAGCTAAATGGTAATGACTTCCTGAACTGTAAACCAAAAAAAAAAAAAATGACATAACCCAAGTGACGACATTTCAGTAAGAGCAACCACAATAAAAAACATATCTGAACAGGAAAGTCTATCTGACTAGAAGATCATCACCTGAGAGGACACCCCATTGTCCGTGTCCATCCAGTATGGTGCTGGATCCTGTTACCCAGCCACAAAGTGGCTGTTAGCCTCCTGAAAGAGATAGCTTTCCTCGTGGGCTGCTGAGTGACACCATACATCACCAAGGGCAACATACATTTACAGGGGCTTTAGGTGTTTGGAGAAACCTGACCTTAATCAGTCCTTCAAAGACACCAGTCCCAAAATGTGCCTCCCCTAAGTTACACACACCTGCCAGCTCGGCTGAATGTTTTCAGCTTTGCATGCTAGAGGTTAGATCCTGATAGATTTAAAAATAAAATGTTTATTAGACAGGATTGGTCTAGAGAAATTTTAAAGGCATTTTGTGCCAAGCATCATGCTTTAGCTTGAAAAAATGAGCAACAAATGTAAAGATGTAAAACCTGCAAAACACACTAAATTGTACCACAACACAGATATAGCATCTTTGTGTTACTCCTAATATTTCACCGATATTCATATTGATGGACCAACAATTGCAATTGCTAATTTTTTGTAAATATAAAGTTTTGAGATCCTGGCGGGAGACCCTGACACCTCTCTCACCAGCCACACCCCGATTATACTTCTATGGGATCCCAAAGTGTCCCCAAAAGAAAGCTGCAATCAACAAAGTGTGTTCTGTGTCTCCTCAAACTGCGATGTACCCAGAAAACTTGAAGTGGGATCATATGTCAGAAAACCTCCATAGACTAATTCCTTTTCTGAGGAGCAGCAGCTGGACTCCAAGCTGTCCCCAGATGAAGAAGACTTTCACCCTATCTCTAAGGCTTAGCCCATCCCACGTAAAAAGGAAGTTAATTTCAGCTGCTTGCATTCAGGATCTTCTTTTGCTCATGATCTGGAGAAACATGTATCTCCAGATCAGAACCCTGAAAATAGATCAATCAGTTTTTGAGTCAGCTCTTTCTTTACTATGACAGACCAGAGCAGTCATAGCTTGAAGCAACAAAGCTAATCTAAATGACTTTCAATGAATGCCACAGCAGGATAAGTGACATGTGGCAGCCTTGGTGAAATGATTACAACAAGATCAACTTTTCACAGAGAATGCAGCACCAGTTCTTAACTCATAAGATATCCAGTTCTTAACTCATAAGAACTGGATATCGATTTAAAGCATCCCCAGCACATGATAGACCTCAGCACGACACAAACTTGGACTGAACAGCCAGTCTCGCATCAGCATCACTACAAAAGTTAAGATCCCGTCCACTCTTCAACAGCCTGGAAATAAACCACACGGTCTCTTCTGTTTCTACGGTTCACCAGTTAGTTGAAGTCCATTCTTTCTAATGTCCAAGAAGTTCTTCTTCGGTACTTGTTTTGTTCACTTTCCTTATTTATTTAGGCAAATTCTGCACAATATTGTCACGATGAGGCGCAGGAGAAGATGAAAAACTAATAAACATAACATGGAAAGAAGCAAGATTCCGTCTAAAGGTTACACAATATTTTATTAGATTACCAACTCAAGTAATTTACCTCCTTCTCTTCCAGAGCCATGTGTGTCATGGTTGGATCGGTCTTCTGTGACGATTCTCGGTCCACAGGTGTGCAACTCGGGCACACAAACTCCAGCACAGAGGCTTTACAATATGAGAATATCTTCCATATTTGAGCCTCTTCAGTTCAGCAATGGTCTAATCTATTCTGTCTTCGGACACTCCGCTGTCCTTCATCAAAAAAAAAAAAAAAAAAAAAAAGAAAAAAACAGCCTTAACACAAACCTTTCACCACAATTCAAGATAGAAAGGGATCGAACTGCTGCTTCCTGCTTGGCTGCTGCTTTGACACTGGCGATTCAGTAACGGGCCACCTGGTTCTGGAAGCAGGGGGCTGCTCAAACATTAATGGAGCCGAGGCAGCAAACATTCATCCAGCTCTTCCCCTCAGTGTTGAACTGTGTGTTTAAGAAGAGCGTGTGGGTATAGGTCTGTGTATTTTTTATGTCTATGTGCAGGTATGTAATACCAGGTTGTTGTAATCCGATCCACCCAGAGACCCTCTCTCACCCTCCTCCACACAACATACAGGAAAGGTATTTAGTTACTGATCTTTGATTAGATGGATGTATTTCAAAGTAATTACCTGCAACCTGATAAAACTAGAAGGTAACAGATTATACCAGGTCTGAATTATTGCAACCTTATTAGTTCTAGTTCAAATGATAAATATTGACCTCACTTCAAAGTCCACTAAGAAAGAGTTTATTTTTATGAATGTGAAATAAAAAACATGTTATAAGATTACTTAGTAAATCTGCGAGGTACAGATAAATTGTGCTTGAGCCAAAAATATGTAGGTTTGGGACACATTTAGTTGACAGAAAACTACAAATAAAAGAAGCTGACATTGAAAACAATCATCACTGTGAAACACTATCAACGGATCGGCAACTTCCTCCTTTTGTTTTTCATTTGCTACAGTTCATCCTTCTCAGGCCAAGCTGTGCTGTTGTCTAATTGCATTTGTTTAAAATTTAACATTGCTTCCTGAAAGCATCAACAGAGCCATCTTATGTTACTGCCTCATGATTGGGGAAACCACACAGTGATACAAGAGAGCAGGATGGAAAAATGCTCATTAACGTAAAGCAATGCATTATGTAATACTAACACATTTGTAAGACCTAGATGGACCTTAAGGTGGTGTGCACTCTAAAATGAATGAATACTTAACAAATATAAAACCTCTTCAATAATGAACTCAGTTTTGTTTAAAGCTTTCAAACATATGCTATTCTGTCACATCTGGATATCTAAATAATATTTGGGGAAACAAAGATTATCCTGAAATCCTCAGCTACTGTACTCTTCACTACAGATATTATAATGTATCTTTATTCTCTGCGATAAAGCCAATCTTGTTTCTAGAGAGACAAACCTGTTTCCACCGCAGGTCTAACAAGTTCAAACCAACTTATTCATGTGAGGAAACAGCTTCATGCTGAAGGGGACTCTTAGTTTCAGGGGCCTCTGTTACACTGTTACAGATACTCTACAATTTCAATGTTTAAAAATAATTAAAAAGCAAAATAAATTCTAACAGACATCAAACCTTACCTTTGATTCCATGTCGGACTTCTTTGTGTCAAGCACTACGACTCTGGTGAGTTTCTATTATGTTCAGTGTGGGTCTGCGGCTTATATGGGGACAGAGGAATGCGCTGTGCAATCCACCTGTCTTGTATTTATGGCTATCCATGCCGCAGCCTCAGCGCATCCTCTGATGTCCTACTTTGCTTCTGCTTCTAAGCCTGACCTTATTCACATACAAGGGGACAGAGGACTGTACGATTTAGATGGTCATCAAAAGCTGCAGGAAATATGGAGAGTCTGGAATCAACTTTATACAGTAGAAATGCACATCATCAATGTTTGAAGACATTTTTGTTTTACAATATGTGTTTTGGACTGGTAGCTCACCAGGATGTTGAGTTTATTACAAAGACAAACAAAAAAGTCTGGCTCAGTTTGGAAAGAACCTGGATAACATGGCTGTGCAATTTGAATAAAATACTGACTACTTTGATAACATAACATACTGTTTTTCTTAATGGCATTAACACAATTACTGATCAAACACACAAAAAGCAAGCAACACAACTGACAACACATAAGGTTTGGCTAGAAAGTTAAAAAACATAAGGGTAATAGCACAACCTACAGTCTGTCATACATCATGACACTCAGCCATGCAAAATTGTAAGTAATGCAAATTTGTAAGTAATGCTTTTTTTATATGCATTTTTTTGCATTACAGTAGCCTCTTTATCTACATTTTTAAATTTGCCTGCAGGTAAGCTAATTTTAGAATATAAAATATAAAAAGAATAACATCATTTATGCCTTTATCTCTGCAATGTCAAATAAAAAAATTTTTAATAATTTTTGATGTAGCAAATAGCTTATTTGGTAGATAACAGAATAAAGTACCAGTCACTATTTATAGCCTTTAATTTTTGCTTTTTATTTAAATACCTTAGATGCAGACTTAGTTATGATTTCTACTCTTTACCTGTAAAAAAAACCTTCTTTTATTCTCTTAGGATTTCTGGTCCAGCTTGTTTTTGTCTATATTTGTGTTTTTTAAACTCGACGCTGATAATGATACTTTACTCCAAGGAGCATTTTTTTAGTTTAGCCTTCTTACTCCAGCATCGTTCATCTGATATATTGTATTTATTGAAACTTTGCCCACTTCGCACTGATTCTTTTATTAAAAAGCTTTATTGCGAGTCCCTGAAAAGCAACGTTATCGTTTCCTGGTGTAACCACGCCCCCTTGAGTTTCTGCAGGTATTGTTCTCTGATTGGCTGTCTCACTGAAACTTGAAGCGACTGCACCAGCAGGTTTGACAACAAATGACCGGTTTGTCTTCAGCTGTAGTTATGCGTCCTGTCTATGGCAGGACTAAAACATGGAAAACTGGACAAGATCTGCTACGGTCACTTACAAGCGCTGGAGCAATCCTGAACCAGGGTAAAACAAACAAACAAACAAACAAAAAAAAAAAAAAACAAGATTTTTGTTTCTGTCTTTGTAATTTATTGGCAGGTGTTATGTTCTTAGAAACGAATGTGATTTTAGGGTTTGCTAATGCTCCTTCACTTCCTCCTTTGAACGTAAATATACGCTTTTGTTTTTACTTTAAGCTGTGAAATGAGTCGTTTTAATTTAGCAGTGACTGAAAGTGTTCTTTCTGTGTGCTGACAGAGATGAGGGAGAGTTTGTGGGTCACACTGATGAAGACCAGGCCACGGATAATGAGATCTGCACCATTGCCTCAGCAAAAGTTGACTCAGGGAGCAGAGAATCCGCCAACAGTTCTGGAAATAATAAAGCTGCAGGTTTGCGCAGCCTACTAGTGAATTACACAGACTTGTTTCTTCGTGTTATTAACTATACTTGAATGCTAACAGTGGCCAAAGATGTAGCTCAAGAATCGGCTGAAATGATTAATTATGACAGTTCTCTAAAAGAAAAGAGCGAATGCAATGTAAAGAATGCTTAATTACAGGTCAGTCTGTAAATATGAGAACCGTTTATGTAGGCCGTGGCCTCTTTTGGTGTTTGGTTATACAACTGGATCCATAACTGTGAAAAACAGGATCAATGCTGCTGATTTATTTCTGTTTAATAACTAAACCCATAGTATTCAGTCAGTGAACACTCTTTGCTCTTTACTACACAATCATCTTGTTTTGGAATCCTTGAGTAAATTATTGTCTGTTTCTATGTGCAGGAAGTTGCATAAATACAATATGTTGTCTTTGTAATGACAAATAGCTCAGGAAGGTCAAATAAGTGCAACATTGGTGTTTTTCTACCATACATAGAATTTTGCTTAAAGGCCTAAAATACCTATTTTAGTTCTATCTGACCAGAGAATCATCTTCCATTTTGCTTTCTTGTTTTTACCAAATTCTTGCAACTTTGCTCACTAAACTGTTCTAAGTTTGGAGCAGTTTTTTTAAGCAGAATTATATCCTAACTTAAATTTCCTTCACAATCTCTTCCCTAATCCCACCCGCTTATTTCAATTTTTGTCTGATTAGCAGATCTTTGCTGACTGCAATCATCTGAATCAGGTCTGTTAAAGCAGGGAATCATCTAAACATGTAGGACAGAGTGCCTTGAGGACCAGGGTGGGGAAAAACGCTTATAATATTCTTTAAAAATCCCTTGAGGCCTTCATAGAACAGCTGGATTTGTACTGAGATTATACTGAGATTACATGGTTGCACTGGAGTTTATTTAGGCCTTTGAGGATGACAAGTTCTGAGTGCAATCCACAGACTTTTATTGAAGTAATTAAAAATTTTGTCAAATTGTATCCACAAATTTCAGAGTTTTTCTTGAGATTTTATGTGACATTAAATTGTGAAGTGGAAGGAAAATGATAAATGGAAGCACAGTGCCTGATAAATTGACACCAATCACTGTTTCTGCCCCTTACCTTCCACAGAAACGTTTTCAGTGGACAGTGCACTGGAAGTGATCGGATTTGGAGTTTTTCAGTGGAAGATCTCATTCGTTACGGGACTCGCATGGGTAGGAATCCTTAAGAGACCCTGAAAATGCCTTTCTCTCATTCTCTCCGTTCTACGTGTGTCTCATGTGTTCCTCTGTGTCAGGTGGGAGATTCCATGGAGATGATGATCCTCAGCATCCTGGGCCCCGAGCTGCACTGTGACTGGAGTCTCCCAAGCTATCAAGTGGCACTCATAACATCAGTAAAAAGCCTTTGGGTGCTTTTTAAGAATTGGTGACTGTGTGATGGTTGCTATTGTTTGCATTCAGCTTGTTTTTTTTTTGTTTTGTTTTTTTTTTGTTTCGTTTTGTTTTTTTACATCAGGTTGTCTTTATTGGGATGGGGTTCAGTTCACTCGTTTGGGGTAATGTGGCTGACAAGTACGGAAGAAAAGTGGTAAGTGTCACATCGTTTTATTTATTTTTTGTTTGTTTTGGGGTTTTTTTAGGTGTGCTTCATGACCTTCCAGTACCTTCTGTTTTGTTTGTGTCTTGGTGACAGAGTCTGGTAATTTCCATGTGCTGGGCTCTGTACTTCGGCCTGCTCAGCGCCTTCAGTCCAGTCTACGGCTGGCTGTTGGCGCTTCGAGGCTTTGTAGGCTTTGGCATCGGAGGAACACCTCAATCGTAGGTTCTCTTGGTTCTTTTTGAAAGTGAGATACATCAGCAATTGGTTAATGATCTTTTGCATTTGAGCGTATTTTCTTTGCTTTTTTTTTTCTTTAGAGTGACTCTTTACTCTGAATTCCTTCCTGTGAGAGCAAGAGGCATGTCCATTATGTTGATGGCGGTATTTGGAGTTTGTTTCTATGTAGCTTATCAAAGTTTACAGTGAAGAAATCACTCAGAAACATTAAAGAAATCATTCTTTTCTTCAGGTTTTCTGGGTCCTTGGCACCGTGTCTGAGGTCCTCCTAGCCCTGTGGGTAATGCCCACTCTGGGTTGGAGGTGGTTACTTGGTCTCTCCGCCATTCCAGTGGGAATTTTTGTTTCTTTTTGTTTTGTAAGTATATTTTATAAGATTAAGACATAAACATAGCGACATAAGCTGATGACAAACTCTTACCTGCCTTCATGTGTCACACAGTGGTTGCCTGAAAGTCCTCGTTTTGATGTGCTGTCAGGGAGAAGAGAAAAGGCAATAGCAACTTTGACTCGCATCGCACGTGAGAATGGCAAAGAACTACCTCAGGGAACACTCATCGAATATAAACAGGTGACGTTAAAGATAAATGTTTCCTCAGAGATGAAGATGTTCTCACAGGATACAGGTTATTTATATTTACTAACACAAACATTTGTTTATGACTTTTATTTTCACAGAATGAACGTGGGCAGTATAAAGATCTTTTTTCTCAACAGTACTGGAAGATTACTCTTCTTCTATGGTTTATATGGTTAGTTTGTATAATGTGTGTGCTTTGTTCTCAACTTTCAGCTTTAGTCAAGTTGAAATATTTGAGGTGAACTGGTGGTTTTGTAGCTAGTTAGCATTTAGCAAAAAATATTTATCTTAATATTTTTGGGCTCTATCAGAACATGTATAATCAGGTACAGAAATGTCATATTGGAGTTTTCCATTATTTATTTGATCTATTCTTTTATGCGGAGTGACAGGATTTTTAAACAAGCAAAAGTATTTTTTTGATGCACAAGTTTGAATTTCTTTTTTTGTAATTCACACACCTGACCTGCTTAGGTTTTATAGCCATTAGTGAGCTTCTGGTCAGGTTGGATATTTGACTGAAATACATTAAAAATTATTTCAAAAGGGCTTATATCGGCAGCATTCTAGAAGTTAGTGCTAGTTTGATGCTGTGATTTAAAACTTAGTAAGATTATTATTGTTGAGAAACCAGGTTTATTTAGGAAGAATTTTGAAAGTAGGTTAATTAGCTTTAAATAATTCAGATTAGTATTTACAAATTGACAAACTTGCCTTCTTTTATTTTTGTGTATTAAAGAAATGGGGCCCAAATAAATTATTACAAAGCCAGAATAAATATTGTATTCTTGTCCATTGTACATGTATATACACGCCTCTAATTCTAGCACTATTATTTATTCTTAAATTTCTTTTTATTTCCAAAATCTAATATTTGTTCCTGTTCTCCTTTTTTTCTTTCACCAAAGGTTTGCCTTTGCCTTCTCTTATTTTGGGATTGTCCTGCTGACCACTGAACTGTTCCAAACAGAGTCATGCGGAAGTGTGTACCCTATTTCAAAAATTATAATAAGTTATACTTTTATAATGTGACCAAAAAAGATATCACACGTCTCTCTTCTTCCTCATAGTGGCCCAGGGAAGCAGCATTGAACCGAGGTGCAGCTTAGAATGTAAATATTTGACATCAGCTGACTACAAGGATCTCTTATGGACAACCTTGGCAGAGTTCCCAGGTAAAACATTTGCCAGCATTTTTTTTCCTGAGGACTCGATCTGAACTGTAACATTGTTGTGTGTTTTAATATTGTTTTCTTTTTTGTTTTGTTTGTTGTTTTTTAGGCCTTTTAATAATCCTGTTTGCAGTTGATTACCTTGGCAGAAAGAAAAGCATGGCGATTTGTTTTTTCATGTTTTCTTTGTGCATTCTGCCTTTGTATGCATGCATTGGGAGGTGAGATTGCTCTGTGATACAATAGCAAACATATACTTCGAGGTTTGTGGTATCCTGACACTGAATTTTTTTCTTTTTGTTTGCTTTTGCAGGATAGGTCTGACGATATTCATCTTCATTGCAAGAGCCTTCATTTCTGGAGGATACCAAGTTGTTTTTGTTTACACACCAGAGGTATGAATCAGTTTTGCATTAAAAATATCTGTAGACAAACTGTTGTCCAACACATGTATTTATTTTTGTGATTCAGGTTTTTCCTACAGAAATCAGAGCCTTGGGCATGGGGACTTGCAGTGCTTTTGCAAGAATTGGTGCTCTGATTACACCATTTGTGGCTCAGGTATGCAGCTTTATTATACAGTTGAAGCCAGATATTTATATACAGTGCATAAAAATATACATAGGCATATTTTCTCACCGTCAGTATAATACATCAGACTAAACTTTTCCTGTCTTAAGTTAGTTAGAATTGCCAAAAATATTTGTATTTGAGCTTTTGTGGAATGTCACCACTCTTCTTCAATGGATCATTTCACTGATAAATCAGTGAAGATAGAAATCAACAAACAGCTGCTAACACCACTACACACCAAAACCTATTGAATGAGACTTAAGTTTTCAACAAAAATAACAAATGTATTTTCTTCCTATATAAACATATGAAGAAAAAAAAAACTCTTACAATAAATCATCTTTTTTGCAGTAGCTGGAAAAATAACATGTACATTTAAACAGGTTTAAGCATTTGGATATTAAATCTGATTATTCTAGACAGAATAACTCTGTTTAAACTCTATAATTGTAGATTAACACGAGAAGATTTGCAGTTTTCTCTGACAAACTGGTTTTATCTGTCGTTTTAAGGTGCTGCTCAGGACGTCAATGTATCTGACCCTTTCGGTGTACTGTAGCTGCAGTCTGCTTGCTGCGGTTGCATCCATATTTCTGCCTATTGAGACTCTGGGAAGGAGTCTGCAGGAGTCCAGCCTTGACTCGGACAGATAAACAACATAACTAGACAGTCAAATACACTCCATGGACCAATGACAGGTCAACCAGGAAGAAAGTAATCTTTTGTGCCGCGTAAGCCTTCTGGGAATAAATTTGCTTTTGCAACAATGAACTGAATTATCAGAATGATGACTGGAGAAGGTCAGAGGGCAAACTTATTACAAACAGGAGGGAAATAAGAGAAGGGCTGCTGTCTGTGTCTAACAATAACATGAGGATTTTGTACATTATCTTCCATTTCAAGCAAAAAATTAATTGAATCTTAGTCACCTTAGACATTTTTTGGATCATTCATAAAATGATGCTGCTTAATGCCTTAGACTCAGAAAAACGAAATCACTTTCAACCAAATGGAAAGACCAGTAATTTCCAAAATGAATTTCTTATAGTTTTTCTGCTGTTTGTCTGTTTTACTTAACTAGATGTAGGGGAAAAAACACCTTGGTGAAATAAAATCTGATAGATTGGGGAGTGGAGGAGATCTGTATGATAACTGATTGTATTTTAAAATCTTTTGAAAATTGGAAATAGGAATGAATCATGTTCTATTTCAAAAGCTATCCCATGAATTTTTATTTTATGTATTGGACTAACACAAAATGGTCCATTTTAATGAAGTGAAAGGACATTAATTTACTGATGTTTTTGTGCAATTTTACTAATAAAAATTTGTAAACTGTGCTCAATTTGGTTTTTAGCTTCTCCTTTTACTTTGAAACTTTTGCTTCAACAGAAAATAATGAAAGATGTACAACATGGTGACTGCCTATTCTTTGGGTCAATAAAACACAAATATTTTTACTGAGATTCCAGAAATGTAAATATCTAATATTACATTTATTTTAATATTTAAATACATTTTATCATCATCATTTTATAATCTCAATTTTATTTAAAAAGTTATTCGCAGGAGTTTTATTTTATAATTTATATTATTTAAATTTTGTTATATAATTTCTATATTTTTTTTTTTTAAAGGCGACTTGCATAATATTTATTTCGCAGAATAACGCTAACATCGTGGTATGGGAGTTCCTAGTCTGGTCTGTCACCTTGACAACATTGGCCCAATGACAGCCCGCACGCGAACTAGGCCAGCCAATCAGAGACGGCCGCTAAAGCTGCATGTCATTTGTGCTCCGCTTTGCTACCTGCAGCGTGTTTTGTTTGTCTGTCTGCCGTGAAAATCTCTGGGACCGCTGGCTGGAGCCAAACACGGGACGTCTCGCCCCACTTCACGCACATGTGGACCCCAGGAGCCGCGGAGGAGACGCGGAGCGGGTTTCTGTGGAGTCAGGTGCCCCTGGATGAGAGGGTCTGACTAGGCATTATTTTCTACCCGGTGACAGAGGCAGAAGCAGCGGCGCATCTTTCTCCCCTCCCTTCCCTGCTCCTCTGCTGCCCTCCACGGCCGCCGCAGTCCACCAGCCATGGCCCTGGTGACTCTGCAGCGATCCCCCACCCCTAGTGCGGCATCCTCGGCCAGCAGCAGCGCGGGGGAGGTGAGTGGGAATCCGGGGATCGGGATTTGTGTGAGGAAACGCTCCTGCACGAACAGATACAGTGTGTGGCGACTAATATCCTGCAGGTCACCCCCTCCTGTGTGTTTTGTGCACTTGACAGGGTTTTGTTTCGCTAGTTTGTTGCAGCTTTTGCAGCGGATTTGTAAACAAAATCCTGCAGAGGGGGAGGGGGAGCCGTTCAGGGTTGAGCTGTCAAGTCAAAGTGCTAATTTTGCACTCGGAGGTTGCTCTCTCTGCTTGTTTACTGGGATTTGTGCTCTCACAGCTTTTGCAATTTGGCAGAGTGGCAGGGTTTTTACACAGTTTATTCCACAGACTGTTGGATTGACCCGTGATCTTTAAGTGATGCAATAAAAACTTACAAAAAGAACTCTGTTTTGGGATGGCAGCTGATTTAAGGGCATAACACGTGGCTTTGCAAGGTTAACTATTTTTCTCTGGAAAATCACACAAGCCAGCCTTTTTCTGACTGTTTTTTATCCCTTATTTTGCAGATTGCAATTGCTGCTTTTGTTATTATACAGATTAAAAACAAATACATTTTTGGAGTTGTAAGAAAAAGCTGTGTTCTTTCTTCCTCAACAATTCTTCATATCACATTTTCTTTTCTTTGGCTTTCAATTCTGAAATGAGGGAGAAAAAAAAGATATCTGCTTTCTGACTCTTTAAAAGAGTTTATAAAACGTTAGATAACTGACCAGCAGATGGCGCTACAGCAAACCGTGTATGTCAGAAATCACCTAATGTGTACGTTTAGAAAAATAAAGAAAAACAAAACTATTTAATATTATAAAAAAGGTTCGCTCCTATCTATGTTCAACATTTTAAAATGTTTCAACTTGGAACCAATGAGCTAATATAAGTAGTATTAACATTTATTCATCTGCTGTTTTTATTCAAATCAGACTTTTGTTAAAATCAGAGTGGTTAAGAATAGCATTAGAAAAAACTTAAATTGTGATATTTTTGATTCCTTTTTTTTTTACATTTTGGAGAAATAAATTTTCTCAAAATGACGGTAATAATTACAACACTACGTTGATTACCTAGACATCTTGAATAATTGTTTTCTTAAATAATCTAAATTAACTTTTTAAAATGACAGGAACAGTCTAATCTTATATATAAATATAAATATAAATATATATATATATCTTTTTTTTTTT
This sequence comes from Girardinus metallicus, assembly GCA_903067095.1. Taxonomy (NCBI): domain Eukaryota; kingdom Metazoa; phylum Chordata; class Actinopteri; order Cyprinodontiformes; family Poeciliidae; genus Girardinus; species Girardinus metallicus. The sequence goes on along the minus strand of CAEGAE010014446.1, from coordinate 29,772 downwards.
TTTTTTTAAATGATTATTAGGTAAAATGAACTCAGATGTATACTTACGACCTTCTTAGGGAATGACCCGTATTTCTGAGTTGATCTAAAGCATTTCACTCACAGCTCCTGTACGATTTCAAAATCTGCCCTTTCTTTTCTTTTTCTTTCAGGATTTCGGAAGTGATGATGACAGGAAAAATAATCAGAGGTAAGACTTAATCTGAAGGAATTCATCAGTTATATTATCCTTAAGTTTTATAACATCCTTGTTCAGGTATGGATCTGAACATGATGCATCTTTCAGAGCTTTTCTGAAACCTCTCTGGTATTTTCTTGGAATTGAGAGCTTGAGCAAGTGGGATCTGTTTTCAGTCCGGACTGAACTTTGACTCCAACACCAAGCATTTCACTGTGCTCTCTATTCTTTCTGCCTCCGTGTAAAGAGACACAGTCTGTCAAAATAATACAGCATTTCATGTGGTAGGTAGTATTCATTGTGTAGCTTTTGATTTCTGGTTCCCATGGTGACACTGTTTGTAGCTGTTGCGTTAGCCATATTGCTGCTTGTAGCTGTGACAGTCTAGCAGGGTGGTTCAGACCAGATGTATATACAGACTTATTAAATAAAGTTGAATATCATTTATACAACTTTATTTTTCTTAATCCAGATGTTAAAATTACAGTATTACATCAGACCAATAAACAAGTATTTTTTAATAACAGATGTGTGGGCTTAATGAAAAGAATGTTTACCCAAACTTAAAGTTTGTTCTTTTCAAAAGATGTTTTTAATCAGACAAATGAGACTCATATGGACATATATTCAAATTTATTGAAAACGACTGTATGTTTCCTCGGTCTAATGATTTTTTTTTTTTAAACTCTGAAATACATCATCAGCTCTGAGATATTATATAGTTGGTTGGTTGCATCCTTGTTTTATTCCTCTGCTAGGTGTCTTATGCTGTCCTTTTTTATTTTTACTTACTCCCTCCAAAAAGCTGGTTTTGTTTTGTCATGACAGAGATTTCAGCAGCATCTGATGAGAGAAAAAAAAACTAATCTATTTTAAGATCAGTTGAAGTCACAAAATGTGGACAGACATGAAGATTTCTGGTCTTGGGGGGGTAAAAATAAAGGCTGAACAATTTTACTAAATGAGTTGAACTGTTTTACAATTTTTGTCATACTTTGACACAATAAAACATCCATGATAATTGGATGTTGCTTATGGTACTATTGTCTTGGTTCTGTTAAGGTTTTGGGGCACTAGTGGCCTTCATTCATGAATTGTTGGACAGGAAGGAGGCCAAGAAGTTTTTTTTGTTAGTGATATTTGTGCTGATATGCTGTGTTTTGGCTTCTCTATCAGATTCAAATGGATACTCTGACTGGACCGCTCCAACGCATAATTACTCTGGTCACTTCACAGTTAAGACTTATGGGGAAATTTGCTATGATACCCAGCTGTGTTGCACGCATTTTCCTGTTGAGTAACAAACTTTGCTTTGTGAGGTACTTCACCCGGTTTGATTTGCATATATAGTGGCTTCTCTAATGTCTCTACTGAACTATTGTGACTTGGCTTTGCTTTTTCAAGCACTTGTACTCTTAACATCAGCAAACTGTCAAAATCTTGTTTTTATAGAGGTGGTCACACTTTCTGGTGACCAGTCAGTCAAGTGTTGTTAATATTATATTATATTTGGAATATTCTTCATGCCTTTATACAGAAATGCCACATAATTATTCATATCCTGATTCACAAAGTTTTGAAATTGTGTGTCCAACACAAGTTAACATTGAACAACTCTGTGAGAAGACAGTTTTACTTTTTTTGTTAGACTTTATCCTGTATTGCCTTTCTTCCTGCCTATTCAATACTTAATTTTCCTCCATGGTTCTCATAGACAAAGCAGGTGAAAAAATAGATTACATTTTTAAAAAACTGTTTCTCATGCTCTTGCATAACAAACAGTGCATAAACCTTTGTCCCCCTCAGAAACAAGGCTTTTCTTTATCCAACCAACGTCACAGAAGGCAAGGCATGTGTCAGCAAAGCTTTGCTGAACACTCTTGCCTTTGTGTTGGATTTGTAGGCTGAAAAAAGCCCCGTCATGTTTCATGATTCATCATCGGTGCGAAGCCTTGATTCTTGCATGTCAAACGTGAGACGTTCCCACCCACCTGCACACACTCACATGAATGAGCGCATTGTGACAGAGTGTTGCACTGCGAGAGCTGACTGCTGAATCACATGCTGTGAAGAAAAGCCGGCAGTACGGCCATGGAAGAAGCGTGAGGTGGAAGGAAAGGAGAAGATGAAGGATGTGGAAGACGGTATGAGTCGAACCAAATCAGACTCCAGTTAGAGGAACGGGCGGCTGCAGGACATGGACACCAGGGTGGAAGTGAGGGCCGCCTTTTGGACGAGCTTGAACCTCTCTGAAGTGACTGAAAACATTAAAACCAGGAGGATGCATCTAGTTGTGAAGTCTTCACATGGAGCTATTTTCAAAGAGCTGCCTCACCTTGTGAAGAAAGCTTCTGTGACTCGGAGGGAGATTTGTCGCATGTAAGTTCTCAGAGCAGCAAAACTTGGTGAATGGGCTTGTATCGAGCTTAAGACATGAGAGTTTACTAATAGTTCTTACATTTTTAAGCCTTTCAGTTACAGTACTGTTTAAACACATTCCTCATCTCATCATAGTTTGTTTGCAAACACAGACTTTTGTCTAATCCTTTAATGTGATCTGAAAGCAGTACTTTGCATGTTGTTATCAGAGGTTTTTACTTGTTTTTCTTTCCATTTCCTAAACCATGTTGGTCTCTTATGTGAAACTAATGTGTGGTTTTCCAGAAAAGCTTTGCAACAATTAAATATATGGTATCAATGGCATACAAGTAGAACATGTTCACCTTTTTTCTGGGTAATGAATATGTGCATATTCATTACCCAGTTCATTACCCAGTTCATGTTCATGTTGCTGTATGTTCCATACAGCAACATGAACGGATACATATTGTTTCTGAAGATATATGTTGTTATCACCATTTGCTCTGCAATGCACAGAGCATCAATCATGATGCTGAACCTCTTAAAACCAAACTAAAGTAAAATGCTTCAGAATATGACAAAAGCTGTTAAATTTGATCATTTTCCCATCTGATCAGGTCAATTCTTCTGCCTTGTGTGATGTCATCAACCGAGATGCACTCCAATTAATAATTTATTTCTTTAAAACCCCTTTCTATAAACTTTGCATATCATTAACTAGCTGTTTTTACTTTATATTCTCAGTGCAAATTTGTTTAAAAATCCACTTGACAGTCTTCGTGTTCTTTTGTTTTTTAATAAATGTTTGTTTCTAGAATTATGTTAGTTCAGCAAATCAAGCTTCAGACTTCTTTTTTCCTTTTTTTTTTGCTGCCAACTCATCAAATGACAGTAGCAGCAGAGCTGAAACAAAAGGCCTTGTCATGGTCCCACTCAGACATACCAGGCTTTGTGGGATTTTGGTTGAAAGAGGAAAATAAATAAGTGGTGGAACAAAGCCAAACTCTGCACTGGGCTAAAGCTCTCTCTCTGCTGCCTTTGTGTTAAAGTGTGAAGTTATTCTTTTGGCATTGTGATCTACAAAAGGCATGTGAAACATGCAACATGTCTTAAATGCTGGATTGGGACTCACCTGAGTTTAATTTAGCAAAATCCTGCCTAGTGAACATGCAAGGAGTTTTTAAAGTTCCTTTAACAAGTGGGTATGTAATACTTTAATGAGTCAGCACATAGAGATTTATAGTTTGTAGTTATAAGTTTCTTGTAGCTTCATTTAAGAGATGAGGAGAGAAAAGGCTATTTTAAAAAGAAACAGCTTATTGTACAAACACTGAATTTTCTTCCAGCTTATGGACATTAACTGCATTTACTCTATTACTGAGTAAGGCTTATCATTACTGGAGCAAACACAACATTCTTATGTTGGCCTCACTGTTTCTGTTGGCGCTACCCTACTGTCCACTGTGTAGATGTTCTTTGTCAGTCTGACTTAGACCTTTTGTTTTGCTTTTTTTCCAGCATTAGTGAAAGCTTCTTCATGGTCAAAGGAGCTGCCCTCTTTCTCCAGCAGGGCGGCAACACACAGGGGCCAAAGACTCCGACGCACCACAAACATGCAGGTAGGAAGAAATAGACACCAAAAGCTTTGATACTCTAAATGCTAAATACTAAACCATATTTTTCTGCAGTGTTTGGGGAAAAGCTTATTGCCTTTCTTTGAAACATTTTAGAGCATCAATGAACAAATGATGATTTCAGTTATTTATCCAAAGCAACATGGCCCTTTGTGGAAATATAATTACCTCGACCCTGAAAACATGTTTTCATACCCACACAGGTAAAAACTGGTATTAAACATTAGTGATTGCTGACGATGAGTCTCTTACATCATACATGAGGAACTTTGGCCCACTCTTCTTGTTGTTGTTGTTGTTTCAGTTCAGCCACACTGGACACTTTTTATATATATATATATAAATTGCCTGTTTAAGGTTGTGCCACAGAATTGCAATTGGATTTAAGTAGGCCATTTGAAAACCATCACTTTGGATTTTGGACTAGTTTTGCTAGAGTGCTTTGAATTATTGCTCTGCTGCATAATCCAAGTGTCTTTGTGCTCAAGTTCACAAATTGATGGTTGTGCATTATTCCTCAGCTTTTTCTGCTTGGTAGCAGATTATTTGGATCATTTGAGAAGGACCTTTGTGCTGATTTTGATCAGCGATAGTTTTCACCTTGAAATGCTGCCTTGGATGCTATTTTTACCCCATCTGTCTTTCTTATTGTTGAATTGTAACCTTAACTGAGTCAGTGAGGCCTGCAGCGCTTTGATGATTTTCTGGGTTCTTCTGTGACGTTCGGTATGTGTCGTCAATATCCTCCTGGGGTAATTTTGGTTGGTCGGTTTCAGCTAGAAAGGTTTACCACTTACTTTGTTCCGTATCTGTTCATGAATCCCTTACTCTTAATAAATAAAACTATAATTTAAGAACTGCATTTTGTATTTACTCTGGTTATCTTTTGTGTTAATGTTTCCTTTTCAGGTGATTTACCTCAACATCTGCAGGTGATGTTCAAGATCCTGCGGTCAGAAGATCGCATTAAACTGGTCAGCTTTTTGTTCTTCTATAAACATCATTACATTTATGTAGAGCTTTAACATTACTGAAACACAGTTAAAATATGCACATATTAAACATCCATTGTGGGGAACTTATGATAAAGATGAGAAGCACTGCACACTAAAACAGAAGATTCACATTTTAGGCTATTTCAACAGAAAGCACAGATGGCAGATATGACCCAAATAATAATCCAGACCTGCTTTGAACAACAACTTCAAGTCCTCTCTAAGTTGTTGCTATTTTTATCGTTGGATTAAAGTTAAAATATCTCTACAGTGTACTCTCTTACATCTTCACTGAAATTGTTTTTTTGGGTTTTTTTATCACCAAATATTCTCCTTTCGTCCCCCAGGCTGTGCGTTTGGAAAGCGGATGGTCAGAGCGCGTGCGTTACATGGTTGTTATCTACACTAACGGCCATCAAGACACGGAAGAAAACATTGTTTTGGGAATGGATTTTCCAGACAAGGACAGGTATTCTCTCTTTCAAGCCACTACTTTCTGTGTACTTTCAGAGAATTTAATTTGCTGAAATGATATTCTGCTAATTTCCAGTAAAAACTGCTCCATTGGGATGGTCCTGCCTCTGTGGAGCGATACCAACATTCATCTAGACGGAGATGGGTAAGATGGGTTATTGATTAGTCTTTCTTTCAGGCATGCAGTATGTCTGTTTGGGGTCACATGGCGACATACTGCCTCCCAGTGTCAAAAAAGTGAACTACACACAAAACGATTCTTGCTGACCTGGTAACATATGCTGGAGGAATGTTCCACTGCTTGGGCCCACTAAACAAATCCTGTCCCGCTTTTTAACCTTAACCTTAAACAGATACTTTTCTCTCTTTTTCTTCCTCACCAGAGGCTTCAGCGTGAACACAGCAGGCCGGTCACATGTCTTCAAACCTGTTTCTGTGCAGGCTATGTGGTAAGTAGATGTAATATTTGGTTTCTGCTTAAATTTATGGCAGCAATTTAACAATACAGTTTTATTTCGTCAGAGCAACAGAGAATAAAAACGGCAAATACAGACAATATAGTTATTCAGAACTTTATAAGCTCTAAATTTGCATCATCAGGGACCCAAAAAAAACATATTTTATTATCTGCTATTACAAAATAGATAGTTTTCCACTATTCAATTGTTGGATGACATAAACATATTTCAATGTATAGTATATAGCAATATGAAAAAATCATATATAAGCTTTGAATAATTATTGTCCTTGTGAGTTCAATTTATTTCTTCTGTTGCTTAAATTTTGAGTTTTATCTACATTTATTAGAGGGTGAACTAGAAAATTTTTATAGTGTTACATTTTTTAACTTTCCCATTTTCTCTTGGAAATTAATTGGTAAAACTTCAGAGCACACAGATTACGAAATAGAGACATGTTTAAAATGACTTAAAATAAATGAAATGTTTATTGCAATTCCATAATCTCACACTGAAATATTTAAATTTGCAAACATTTAATGAACGAATGATGAATATGTGGAATAAATCACCTCATCAACACTGTTAAGTATGGTAGGGGATGTATGATGTTTTGGACCTGTTTTCAGTCTCTGAAATTTTTAGCTTCACACTCTGTTGAAAAGGTGTTAACTTTAACTTCACCCAAATATTTTATTACTGTAAAATAATTTGGTTATTATGATTGTAAATATGTTAGATTCCACCTGGTGGTCAGTTGTGAAAATAACAATAAATAGTGTTTTGTTTTTTGTTTTTTTTCCACACTGGAAGCAAGTTCTTCTCAGCTGTTAGTTATCTCACTACACATTATTCTGACTGACTGCGAACTCTGGATGACCAAGCTGCCTTTATGCCCACAGGTCTGCCCTGCAGGTCCTCCATAAGGCATGCGAAGTGTCCCGCCGGTTCAATTACTTCCCAGGAGGCATTGCTCTTACATGGATGGCGTTCTATGAGAGCTGCATCACCTCAGAGCAAAGCTTCATCAATGAGTGGAACGCAATGACCGACCTGGAGACCACCCGGTCCGATTCCCCCAACATGTTCGTCGATGGGTAAGAGCCTGCAAGCCACCAGCTGTCATGTTACCTTTAGCTTGTAAGTTTAATTGTTCTTTTGTTGTCTTTGTTTTAAATATTTATATTTTATGGTATAACTTGCTTTTTAGACCGACAGAGCGAGAAAGAACAGAGTGTCTTATCAAATCCAAACTTCGCAACATCATGATGTTTCAAGACTTGGAGAACATCACGTCAAAGGAGGTTTGTACCAGGTTTAAACACAAACAGTGTGAAACGTTTTACATCGTAGGCTTTTGGCAAAAAGTGTTAATTTACATTTGAAACTGGATGATATGTATCAAACGTTCTGGGTGTTCTTCTCGTAGCTGAGAATGAAGGAGACAATTGGTGGTCCACATTTCTTTCTCTCTTATCTTGGTTGATTTAGTTTGTCTGTGATGTCAAACTAAATCAAGGAAACATGGTGACACCAAGGAAACATGGTGTCATGGTTTTAATAAATTAAAACCATGACACCATGATCTGGACTTTTCCAAGTTGTCAAAAGGAATAGTTTTATTAGTATTTGTAATCTTCTGATTTTGAAGAAAGTCATTATTCTGGCACTTAGCAGTTTTGTTCATCATAACTGATTACATGTTGAAAAGTTTGATTTAATTTCCAACAGTGAGAAAAAAATTTTTTTTTCTTACTATGTGTGGTCACAACTGAATGTTTATCAAAGTGACTGCATATTTGTGGAGTTTTACATTGAAAAATGTGATAATAATCTGGTATAGTACAGTACAGTAATGAACTCCTCTTCTTCAGATCCGTAATGAGCTGGAGCAGCACATGAGCTGCAACCTCAAAGAATACAAGGAGTTCATTGACAACGAGATGCTCCTGATCCTGGGTCAGATGGATAAAGCCACGCTCATCTTTGACCACGTTTATTTGGTGAGTCCGTTTTTTTGTTTTGTTTTATTTTAATGACTGTTTTTGGTTGCTGCTGCTTTCATGGTTGAGTTGAATTGTCAGCAAACATGCACACATGTCTGAACACAAAATTTCTGTTAGCTTTAGGATAAATAATTTAAGTTTTGATTACTCTTATATTACAAGGTATTAGTAACTATTTATTTCAGATTTCTTACACGTGTTCTTCTGTTTTTACGCATCTTTTAGTCTCTTGTACCTCTGAATAGCAGTAGAAAGTTATAAAAACATGGATATCTGTGCTTTGTTTCCTTGCAGGGTTCTGAGTGGAACGCCTCCAACCTGGAAGAACTACAAAACTGCGGGTTAGCAGTTCATTCATCTTAAGTTTTCATGATAAAATCTTGAATATGTTGTTTTACTCCATTTAAAAGTTGAAGTAAAGAATGTATAAAACATAATTTTCAGATTTGACACTGTCTACGCGTCAGCAATCGTAGGTTACAGATTAAAGAATACAACTCCATATGTTTCCTTTTGCAGAGTCGGTTACATTCTGAACATCACCAGAGAGATTGACAACTTCTTCCCAGGGATGTTTTCCTATCACAACGTCCGCGTGTACGACGAGGACGCCACTGACCTGCTGGCCCACTGGAACGATACCTACAATTTTATTGTCAAAGCCAAGTGAGAGCCCTTCACATAAACATGAATCTGAAATCGCTTAGAGAGGATTTGTCTAAAATAAACACCATGTGAAGAACAGGAAATGTATTATGAGTGTCTAGTGGAGAGATGATTACTTGAAGTAGAAGTAAAATTTAAATCAATAATTTTAAATTAAGAATAACAATTAGCTAGTTTTCCAAAATTACCTGATTTTTATTTTTTTTTCTTGTGTTTGAATTAGGAAGAATAACTCAAAGTGCCTGGTGCACTGTAAGATGGGTGTGAGCCGCTCTGCCTCCACAGTTATCGCCTTTGCCATGAAGGAATACGGCTGGTCTCTGGAGAAAGCGTACAACTACATCAAGCAGAAGAGGAGCATAGCTCAGCCAAATGCTGGTTTCATGCGGCAGCTGGCAGAGTATGAGGGAATCCTCGACGCCAGGTAAGCTGATCTAGATTTTATGCATGGATCCAACAAGACAAAATTGCTTTTTGGCAGATTTGCCTTAATGGAAATTAGATAATTTAAGTGTGTTTATTCCATTTTCCTTTGTCATTCATCTACATTTCAAGTAGGGGTGCACAGATATGAAAATTTTGTTCTCTCTGTACCTCCTTCTTTCCATCCTTACTTCTGAATTGTCCATATGTCCACACATCAATACATCTTTTAGGACAAAAACTATGTTTTGTCTCTCACACACTACTAAAAACTAATACACACACACAAAATGTTAAAATTGCACATACATACTGTTAAAATGTCACACACATATAAAATTTTTCTCACACACACACAAAATACAAAAATTGTGCATATACACTACTAAAATATTACACATGCATACATTTTTTTTTTCTCACATGCATACATAAAAGACTAATATTGCACATATAAACTAATAATATATAGACTCACCTTTTGTATGTGAGAGTGATGTCACAGAAGAGGCGGGGCATAATTTGGAGATCAGATCGCGCATGCGTTGATACCACAGTGACGTTAGCTTCAAGTTGGAGCTACACGGTGTAAGCGGCGTTTAGCTCAAGGCTAATCCGATTTATGAACGCTAATTTCGGCCAGCCGTTATTTCCCGCTCCCTCATCAGGCGCTCGGAGGTTCACTTAGGGCTCTACTCCGGCGATAGAGCCGGCTCTAAGGTTCACTTAGTGAACCTCCGAGCGCTTGAGGAGGAAACGAAGCTAACGCGGCGTTAGCTCCGGAGCTAACGCCGCGTTAGCTTCGTTTCCTTCACTTATGGCTCTGACACCGGGGTTAGCAGCAGGCGTAAGCCCTAAGTGAACCTCCGAGCGCTTGAGGATGGAGCGGTAGAGAACGGCTGGCCGAAATTAGCGTTCATAAATCGGATTAACATTGAGCTAAACGTCGTTTACACCGTGGAGCTCCAATATCCAACTTGAAGCTGACGTCACTGTGGTATCAACGCATGCGCGATCCGATCTCCAAATTATGCCCCGCCTCTTCCGTGACAACTTTCACACATACAAAAAATGTCTCACACATACAAAAGGTGAGTCTATATTTTATTAGTTTATGTGTGCAGTCTTAGTCTTTTTTGTATGCGTGTGAGAAAAAAAAATTGTATGCTTATGTGATATTTTATTAGTGTGTAGCGGCAATTTTAGTATTTTGTGTGTGAGAGAGAAGAATTGTATGCATGTGTGATAATTTTGTAGTGTATGCACAATTTTTGTATTTTGTGTATACGTGTGAGAGAAAAATTGTGTGTGACATTTTAATAGTATATATGTGCAATTTTAATATTTTGTGTGTATTAGTTTTTATCAGTGTGTGAGAGACAAAATATAGATTTTGTCCTAAACGACCCCTCATATGTACGTCCATCTACTCACTGTCTTTCTTTTAAACTATTCATCCACCCATTGACCTCTCTGTCAATGGTCACTTTTTCCTTCCTTACATTTATTTTTCATCCTTCCTGTTTTTTCATTGTTCTATAGTTACATCCTGTCCTCTATTATATCTGCCATGAATTCAGTGTTAGTGTGTCAAAACAGGCATTGAAAACTCTATAAAGTAATGCAACTTTAACATGAAAATTTGTATAAACCTTGATAGAGTCTGGTATATATTTTGAAGCAGAACTTATTTTATGTTCGCAGTAAACAACGTCACAACAAGCTGTGGCGGCCTGACACAGACGAGGAAGGTTCAGACGATCTGCAAGCATCGGGTCACAGTACAGGTGGAGAGGAGACGCCGGTGCTCAGAGGGGAAGAGGCCTGGGGAGGCTGCGGGGCGTCGCCATGCAGGGGTCTGGAGATGGAACCTTTAGACTCTCTCAACTATAACTATTACTTCAGACGTTTATCGGACTCTGCACTCGACAGCGAGCCGTCCACACCGGTGCGGGGGCCTCCTCTGTTAGGCATGGAGAGAGTTTTTATCGAAATAGAAGATGTGGAGAGAGATGCCCTGCTGGAGGATGAGGGTTTCCCCATGGCCCACCTAACTCTGCCCGGCGAGGGCACCGCTGCTCAGACATGCAGCCGCCTCGACCCAATGGAGGACATGAGACTGAGGCTGGAATTCAGCACGCTGGAGGAAGAGGATGAGGAAGAGGCCAAGAAGGAGGAAGAAGAGATGGCGGCCTTGGCTCAGACACCCGGGAGTTCGGATGGGAGGAAGACGGGAGAGGAGGCTGAGGGGAATGAGGAGAGTCAGCTGGGTTTAGCCAACCTGAACACCAACAACAGCAACCGCCTGGCTGCCAAACGTAGCTGTCCTGCAGCTTTTGATGTGAGTTATTTGGATATTTATCTTGATAAAGTGGTCATTTTAAACATTATTTAGGCATTTAAACACAAATGCATCTAGAAATTGTTCATTGACTGAAGTAGGATGATTTTCATTTGAGCTAACCATTTTTCTGCATGTTTGAATAACGAACGTTTTATAATTTTGGATCTGGTTTTTACTCTGAGCTTAAAATTTCTCAGTTTAAACTCACCTCAGATAAAAAGCTGGGAAGTCTAACATCCAACTTGGATAGACAAAGGTTTCTCACCACATCCAAAAGCCAATAGAAATTTTAGTGTTATTCTGGTAGCTTGTAACTCATAAATTCAGACACGTTACTGTGGAGTCTGTCTCTTGAACGTGTTTCTTTAAAGTGTGAATTGATAAAATGCTAATAAAATCACTAGTGTTAGCTAGCACACTGCAAAAAAGCAAAATCTTAGTAATTTTATTCTAGGTTCTAGTGCTCACACTCCTGATCTTTACACAGATGTGCAACACAGCTTCAAACAGAGAGGTCAGATGATAAGAATTGAATAAAACTATGATGTAAAACCTTAAAATTGTCTTTAAAGGGTTAGATGCTGAATACTAAGAAATGTCTGTGAATTTTTTATATATGGTTTTTAGAGAGAACTTAGAAATTGGCTAAAACTAGTCTTGGCAACAGAACCTGTCAAGCTTTCCAAAAACCAGAAATCAGAATCCAGCTTCAAAGTGCTGACCAGTATTATGATTTTATTTTATTTTTTAAATTATGTTACTGACTCTACTCTGTTTCTGTTTCAATTTTGATCAATTTAGGACAGTGCCAGCGCAGGAAACCCATTAAAAGTGAAGCCTTCTTATCAATCCTGTAAAGACTGCATGCGTCTACCACAAGGGCGGCGCTGCGACCGTCCAGCAGGAGGCCGTTCACACCGCCTTAACCCCTCCCGCCACTGCACCGTACCCTCCATATGCATAGATCCTCCGGGGACACACTTTACATCAACTCCGGTTCTGTCAACCCCGACGGTCATTCCGTCTAACTTGGTCCAGCCCTGCACTAACTTCTACCAATGTTCCAGCTGCACGATCGGTAGCACATCCACTCCTGAAGCCAACCATCAAAAACTTTTCTCACCCATGAACTGTGAGGAAACGCCTCCAGACGGCAGCTCGGTGGAGACAGAGGACATGGAGGAGCCGCAGAGCGAGGTCACGAGCCAGAGTAACCAGGCCATCGATGTGACTGAAGCCGACGGGCTCAAATTTGGTGCTGAGATTGCAAGCTTCCAGTAGGTCCTCCGCCTTAGTCCCAAACTGATGCATCCTCTCCATGAAGGAGCTGGCTTTCCACTGCCTCAGCTGCTGTGATGGCTGTGAATGTTAGATGCTGTGGTGGTGTTGCACCAGGAATGCAGAAGCTCTGCAGTGACCTCTGCTGTTTCAACCTTGCCTCATAACTTCAGAAAATAAGTCAGTACACTGCAAAAACACACTGTTTTTTTGTCTAGTTTCTAGTGGAAGTACCTTATTACACTTGAAATAAAACAGAATTAACTTACAAATAACTTTTCAGCAAGATATAGGAGCCTGTTTTAAGTCAATAATTCCTTAATATTGTTTTTTTTTTAAGTACTAGTTCTACTGGTAGATCATGTCACTGTATGTTTTTTGTTAATATTAAGGAATGATTTACTTAAAACAAGCTTCTATATCTTGCTGAAAAGTCATAGGTAAGTTAGTTTTGTTTTATTTCAAGTGCACTGAGATATTTGCATTAGAAACTTGACCAAAAATACTTAAGATTTTGTGTTTTTACAGTCTAGCAGCTTTGTGCGGCTTTACAGAGAGTACCCTTTTCTAGAAGCTGGCTGTTTTCAAAACCTGGGTAGAGAAGAGCTGCTTCCTAACCCGTCATTAGCTGTTTAAGAGCCTCATATGAACCCTGTACACTTTCCAGTCCCAGCACACATGCAGTTTCACCACATTTCAGTGGCGATGGACCCATCATACCTTCAGCAGAGGTTGTTAGGTCTAGTTCATGTTGCTGCCTGGATACAAAATGCTAAATTTGGCACATTAATCTTAACACAAACAGCTTCTGACAGCATGCTCTATGTTTTCAATCATATTCAAAGTATTCAGTATGTACTCATGCGGGAGCTCAATACAGTATTTACATTTGGGCCTGTTGTCACACATCATGTTATCCTCTTGCTTGCTGATATTGTTGATGCTGCAGCTGCTTTTTGCATTGTGTGTGTATTCACAATAATTTAAGAAACGTCTTTGGACTACACACTTTTCAGACTGTTTTGGTGAAGGACTGTTTTGCTCCCAGTTCTCTTTTATCGTTAAGCCTGACCTCTTCTATTAAAGTTAATTGAATCATCTACTTTTGCATGCCCATAAGTGAGCATGCAAAATTGCAAAACACATGTTTTTTGAAACATTTCTTCATTTTAAAATTTTTGTTTTGTATTAATATTGTACCTGCAGGTCACGCTATTTAATAACAACTGAAAGCACATTGATTTAAAATTAAAATTTTGTCGTATTCGGACTAAAATGTTAGTTACCTCGAGGTACAATTTGACTGAACCACTGTTAACTATTTCCTCCCATAATGAAGTTTTCCTGTTACCTCAGCCACTTCTTGTGCGTTTTTCTACTTTTTGATACAAACCTGTGCCATTTATACAAATTACATCCACTATAAGGATTTTGTTTTTCTAAAAAATGAGTAGCTCTAAAGACTCTAGAAGTACTCCATGTAAATGAGGGAAAGTATTGCTCCCCTGGAGTCAGATTGTACCTTCAGTCTTCACTTTAAATTTGAACGAAAGAAAGAATTATAAGACATAACAAAAAGCCTAAAGGTTGACTTAATTGTGAGTGATTTCAAAATGTATTAAAAACTATTGATTCCTACATTAGATTTTTGTTCTTGGCTCTGGCTCAAATCATAGGCATCGTAGTTAATCACGTCCTATTTATTTAGATATTTAGTCATTTAAAGAACATCCAAAATGTGTCACATCTTCTATGCAGTCTTTGAGAGCTCTAATGGAGAGTGTGCAGCGTGAGTTCCCTGAATGATTTGAGCATGAATTGCTCCTTTTCATAGTAGCAGCAAAGCTGACTTTATTAATACAGGATTTTAAGAACAAGCTTAAATTGAATGGAACAAAATACAAAAAAATATTGAGAGTAGTCATGAAATACTTAAAAAGCAGAATATTGAACGAGTAAAATTAGCAAGAAGAAAACATGACAGACATAAAAATCAATAATTAGATTAACAACGATATACTAAGGCTAAAGAAATGAGATGGGTCCTAAGAGCAGATTTAAAAATGTGGCTAGTGAAGAGGCCTTTCAAATTTCTATAATTTGGTAGCTTCAGTGGAAAAAGCCTTTTCCTCCCTAAGTTTTTTTTTTTTTTTTTTTTCCTCTCGTGTCCTTGGCACCTCAGCTGCAGCTTATTAGCCGATCTGCCCGACCAATAAGGAGATTGCAAGCACATAACTTGAAGATGAACTGGGAACATGAACCTCAAGCCAAGGATTCAACCTCATCACACCCACACCTGGCTCTGAGTACCATAATTTATTATATTTACTTAATGAAAAATATTTCAGGCTTTATAGCCTTGGTGTGATTAATGTGGTGTTTGCAACTCCACAGCAAGACTGAATCTGATCATGAAGGTGCAGAATCTTATTCTTTGTGTAATACAACTACAACTAATTTATAATTGCTCTTAAATCTAGTCAATGTTATTTTCAGTCTTCAAGAAATATAAATATAATATAAAAAAATGTTAATGGTAATCTTCCTTTTTGTTAAAGAAGTGAAACTGTTAAAAGCTGGAAAATATTTGATATTCATAGCAAAAGCTACTTTTGTTATAAACTGAATGGTCTGTGGCACATGAAGGTTTTGACGTCTGGCCAATCCGTTTTGTTTAAATCTTTCTCATTTTATTTTAAATATTATTTTGGTTTTACATGAGCATCCATTCCAACTCACAATTGTCCAGTTTAGTGGAAGTTGAGCCATGATTAGTTTCGATTCAGGTTGTTACTGTGTAGCTGATGGTATGTTTTGTTTTTTTGGGGTTTTTTTTGCTTTTTTTACGGTTGAGCCTGAATGATGCCTGCTGGTGTGAAGGAAAAGTACTTGCTCGTTACTTTGCTCTGTCTATTTTGAGCACTTCAGGGAAATGAAAGAACTGGAAGAGCCGTTGCTGATTAGTTGCATCTACCTTTTGGGTTATTTTACAAATTTTTATACATCTTAGAAGAAAACGATGCATCCACTGTGTCTTAGCTGAACCTGAGAGAGCTGCGAGTTTGCTCTTCTAATGAAATTATAATACTTTGGGTGTTTCTCGAGCTGTTTTGTTCCTACCTATGACTGTCTGATCATCTTAAACACATCTTCCTGACATTTTTTAAGAGTCAAACTGTCATATTTAAAAGTATAATGCAATTCTAGTTATTATATAATTAATTTTGCAGGCTGGAATTGCATAAACCTATTAATCAAATTCTCACGTTTTTCTTTTGTTTAGATTTTGTGACATCCAGTGGCAAAGCTGCAAATTGCAACTTCCTGAAAAGCTTCATCTTACCTTTTTTATGCCATATATTTTCACATATTTCACTCATTAATATATTAGTTTAACTGGACTACACTGAGATGTTTTAAATCTAGCCAACCATGTAGTCCACTGTAATATTAAATAATTCAGATTTTCTTGTTTTGCGTTTATCGTAGATATGTGCCTGTGTGATATGTTTTCAAGATTGTTTCTATTTCTTTAAAAGAAATGCCTCTGAGAGTTTATTTATAAAATTCAGGTGGTACGTATAAAACATGTGTCTATCACTCAGAAGTATGAGGTCTATGCCCCATCCGGTGCTATTACTTTTATAATTTTTACAATTGTTTTTGTTCAATTAGGATACCATTGTTGTTGTTTTTATTTTAATTGTTAATATCTCAATGTTGTTCTGTATTTTTTTTTAGACTTCTGTGAGCTTTCGGTGACTATTTGGGTATGGTTGTACTTTTTCAGGTGCGGTGGTTTCTTGCAATGCATTTTCTGGTGTTTAAAAACGAGCCGTCCGCCACAGGACAATTTGTGCTCATTATGACGACCGATTTTCTGCTGCACTGAGATGGGATCACATGACTCCAATAAACAATGACCTTCAGCAGAGGTTATTCTGGTTCATTTGGGGGTCAAAAGGTGCTGACTGTCCCAAAATAGAGATCAGAATCACAATTATATGAAATAGAGTTGGAATATAAAAGGTACAGAACATATTTTATTGTTAAAACTGAATTATGTGAGCTCTGGGCTCTCCATAATTCATGAAAAATAGTTCAATAAACTGATATGCAATGCTTTAGGTGCAGGGGTATAAAGTGGAAGCAGGAAGGATGAAATGGTGATGTATGGGTACAAAATGAGTACTAATTATCAAAAGTTTTAATTGTTCAGGAGCCTTAAATTCAAATATCCACCATGCCACCATCTAGAATATGCTCAGCTTCAGTTTTAGTTTTGTTACGTGGTGCTCTGTCTGCATCAGTCTCCTTCTTCATAATTTATTGATTTACTTAGTCTCTTAACAGCTGCTTTACTTGATACTCATCTTACTCCCTTTCTGTCTTCAAACTACTTCACCATATTTATTTAGCTTTTTGCCTCACATTTAAATATCCTTTTGTATTGAAGTGCCTTAACTGTGGCCACGGCTCTGTTGTAAAGCGCCGCAGCGATTGCGGATGGGTCTTCAAAAAATGTGTTTAACTTTTAATTTATCTTCACTCTTTGAACGTTTATGCTTCTTGCAGCATTTAACTCAGCACATGAATATTGTATGCAAACATATATGCTCATTCATGCCATCCTCTCCCTTATAACTCACATACTTAATGGACTTCCATCTATTACTAGCCTGTAATGATACTGTATTTGTTATCGTAAAGCTTGCCGTACGCTGCATCGGCTCAGTAGCTGGCTGAAAAACATTTATTTGCTGGAAAAAGAGAAATCATTTGCATCAAATTGTTACAAATTAAGAGTTTGTCTTTGAGATGCTGCAGTCTGGACGAGTCTTTCTTCTACAGTACATCAGCTTAACGACAACATTAAGAAAAAAATGCCAATAGTGTTATTGTGTATCAAGAAGCACTTGTGAATTATTGTGTTTTTAGCACAGTAAAAATGATTTGCAATCATTGTAACTTTGGAAAATATTTTCCAGTTGTGAATTAGTTTTTTTACATTTTTATTTATTTATTTTTCAGTTCAATTAGTGCCAAATACGGGCATCAAAAAGGACAATCCCAGTTATGAGCCGGACATAACCGTGAGGGCCGTGGGGTGCATTGTAGTTTTGAAAGGGGGAATTGTATTTATTGAGTGTACAGAGCACAAGTATTTCCCAAAGCATGTGAGGTTGAGCTGAGTGGTAAATGAAGAAAAAACACCTGGAGAACAAGCTGATTTAATGTTCATGTTTTGTTTTCTGGTTATCTGTGTACTGTATCAGTGTTCAGGTGTACGCACTTTTTTTCTTTTTTTTTTTTTTACATTTTGTTACACTATGTCCAGTCTGATGTATATAATGGAAATAAATAATTTTTTCTGTAAAATCTGAGCAATAAGTTGTTGTAAATGCTTAGGGTGTTGTTTCTAATTAAATTTTTTTGAAGAATTGAATCACACAGAAAAGTACATCCACTT
Organism: Girardinus metallicus; assembly: GCA_903067095.1. NCBI lineage: Eukaryota > Metazoa > Chordata > Actinopteri > Cyprinodontiformes > Poeciliidae > Girardinus > Girardinus metallicus. Next base: position 11,486 of record CAEGAE010014446.1, on the reverse strand, counting down.
GCATGTGGAGTTCCTCCTGCCTATATTCTTTCACTCCCTTTTTTCTCTCATAGTGTGAGACTCAAATCAGGGCGACGGGACAACCACTCCTGGCTCCTGATGGCTTGAAATACTTCCATTTAATATTCCCTCCTGATAAAAGCATCTGTTTTGTGAAATGAACCAGTACCTCAAAACGCTCATACTTTGTAGCTGGAATGGTGTTCTCAGGCTTTTAAAGCACTCCTTCTTTTTCTCTTGATGTAATGGTCACATTAGTGGCTAAACACTTCAAGTTTAATTTCATCAAGCCACGGTTCATGTGCATTTTTATGTTGCTGTTGGAGAAATGGCTTCTTCTTCTGAGTTGTCCTTCAGCCAGTGTTGGTAAAGTCCCATACTGTTAATACTTGAATTATAAATGAACCATAATTGTGGAAGTCCACAATTCTCTTCATGATCTTGCATGATTTTTTTTTTTATCTTATTGTTCAAATATGTCACACAAAGAAACATTGTGTTCTAAAATCCCTTAAAATAAATCTGCAGACGTTCTTTCATTTAACCCCAATGTTGTGAACTAACCTACAAACCCACAAATAATCATCCACAATCATCTTAGTATTTGCAGAAACAGGAAAAGCCTAAAGTTATTTTAATGTCAGAAACAGAAAAAAATGTTATGTGTTTTCTTATTCTTACCCGGTTTCTGCTGTTCATAAAACTGACACTGGACAAGACAGAACTCTTAACTGAGACCAATTGTGCCCAAATGCAACTTTCAGGTGGATGTCCTTGGAGAAAAAAGGAGAAAGTGTCATGAAAGAAGCTCAGAATGTAATAATAAAGAGCACCAGCAAGTACACTAACCAGATCTGCCTGCTTCTGCTTTGACTGTCTCTTTTAGTCAAATGCACGGAGCAGCAGGCGCTTTTATTGAATTAGTCAAATGAAGTACAGCTGACATAACGGGGCAGGTGACTCTGGGAGGAGCGATCTCCCAGATGGACCAAAGTCCCAAAGGACGACTGTCAGGCGCAGCATCATCGTAGGTAAGTGTTCACTCTATTGAATTATCCCTCTGGCTCTTATAGCTGCAAAACTCTTAGCTAACGCTGTTATAACTTGTGAAAAATTAGCTCACTGCAAAAGGGATTTAGCTTATTGGCATTTTATGGTTTTTCTTGTTGTTTTAATGCTCATGTGTTATCTGTTTATGGCTTAAACGTTAATGGTTGGTTTATTTTTCTATAATAATAGAATAGCTGTCGTATAAAACAAACAGCAGGGCCAGATCAGTGTAAAATATGTAAACAGGGGTTTATGAACACATAATTACATCTCTGAACCTCAGTTAAAAACAGTTCTTGAGTTTTTGTAAACACTTCTTGCAGCTCTTTACATCATGGTACATCCTGTCTCACTTGTCTCCATGTAAATTTTACTGTGCAGTTTGATCAGACATCTGAGTATCACCTCCAACAATTTGAATTTCAGTTTATTACCGACAGCAGAGTCAATTCTGCAACTGGAAAACAAGGCTTCTTCTAAGACGGAGATAATAGTTCGGGTACTCTTGGTCACAAGGCTCTTATAAACTTTTGGCTTGCACCGTATAGCATGAGAGACACAAACATGGGAAATGGGCATAGAGACAGAGAAGGAGTTGGGCTGGAGGGGGTTTCACTAGCCAATACCATGAATGCCTCCCACTGCTGCCATTTTAACACATCCATCTCAAAATAACGCTTCAGATGCACTAACGCCGCAAGAGCACGCATCTGTCAAGCTGTTAAACTGCCGTCATCGACACACCAGATGAACAGAGCTGCAGTGAAAACATGTTAGCTGATACGGGAATATAAGGAGTTTAAGTTGAACAAAATGTGGCAGTGCTCCCACACTCTGGTCAGAAAAAGTCCCTTTTGCTGATCCAACTTTTCTGAGTTTATCTGTTTTACCCTCATCGAGATGATTTCCATAATCATCAAGACAGGGAATACAATTAATATACTATATCTTTATTCTAATATTTAACTAGCGAAAATTAAAGCCACGCTGTCTTCCAAAAATATTAGCACCTTTTGACCTTTTTGACTTTGTCATGTAGCAAAAACTTTGTGTATTCTATCTGAATTACCACAAAAGATCCAGTGAAATTAAATGTAAAATAAAATGACAGTAAAACAACTGTTTTATGAAAGTTTTAGACATTTTTCAGTGAATTTTAGAGAACAAGCAGCATAATCTAGGCCAAGGCAAATACCAGACAAGTCAGGGATGAAGTTGTGTTGAAGATTAAAGAATTATTATGGTATGAAAATCTCAAAAAGCATCGTCTAGAAGTGGAAAGAGTATCACACACCCATTCATATTTGGCCGTCCACCTAAATTGACAGACTGGACAAGAATCAGAGAAAAACCTGGAGGCATAAAGTAAATGGGGGAGCTGTAGAGACACGCAGCTCAGGTGGAATAATCTCCCAACGTGCAGGAACACCCTGAAGTGCCCTTTAAGGAGAAGTAGCAGGAAGACATAAAAGCCTTGTAAAATATAAATCCCTTATGGAGAAAGAGTTAGATTCTTATAGCTTAGAAATCAGTAAAACAAGCCACAGATGTGTTTTGTTGATCTTTTGACTTAGTTTTCTGAACCTTTCAATCACTGGAAAACTTTTGATGTTAGCTGTTAAAACCAGAACAAAAAAAGCAGGATTATCTTGCTAAAATGATAATTAAATTCATCCCAAAGTTCATTTTAAATCAACTTTTAATGGAGTTTAAGTGGTATTTCAACAAAACTACCTGGTATTGCATTAGTTTGGGGATCTTTTCTGTTTAGGTCTAGTGCTTTCTTTGTAAGTTAAAAATACTCGGAGCGCCTGACAGTAAAGTCAGTTGAGCTGTTTTCCCCTTGTTATAATCCCTCATGCACCATCCATCATGTCTGCAGCTAAAACAGGCTCATCAAACCACAATTCCCCTCATGTGTCAGAGCCTTTGTGACTCGAATCACGTATTCCCGTCACCAAAACAATCATAAACATTCAGACCGTCTGAAGGAAGGCACGCATGGCAAAAACAAGCCTTGTCAACACAGCAGTAATTGGCAATATGGGGTATGTCAGAACAGAGTAGGTGTGTCTATAGTAGAAAAATTGATTTCATAGAAAATCAAAGTTTGGTGTTTTAGATTCAAAGAAAAACAAAAGATGTATTTATTTCATTGACGTATTTGTCTGCAGGCGTGGGATCATTTGATCATATCTGACCTTGGCACCTGGCAGCTGACCTCCTATCAACCTTATCTTGTTTCCGTTTTGGCCTCTTGACTCACTGGCAGCAGTCAGACCTGCTTTAATTATAGCCTCTGCAGCATTCCTGTCTGACAGAATAGGGAGAGGAAGATAGTGAGGCCTTGGGAAGCCAATTATGAACAGTGGAAAAATGTCTAAAAATAGAGAGAGGTTCAAGATAATTAAATATAATCTGTAAAATCTGTTGCGGAATTACATTTCATTCTGGGTAGAGACAAAATACATCCTTTATGTGTTTGTTTTGCTTTTGCAATTACAGAAAAGGAGTTATGGGGCAGAAGCTGGAGAGGGTGTCTGAAAAAGACGAGGAATCCCTGGGTAACTCTGACTGGTCCGAGGAAACCGGAGACAAGCGTTTCTCCAAGGTGGCAGGACAAGACGAGGGAAGACATCAGGAGGATAGCAGTTCTGTGACCCATCTGAGCGTTGGTGGGATTAGAGTAATCTGCAACTCAGGGAAGCTGGCTGTCATTACTTCACGTACAGGCCCCCAAAGCGGGCAGCCAATCAGGGCTGAGGGTCAGCAGGAACACCTTCTGAACTCCAGAGGAGAGTGGGTGGCTCCAGGCAGGGAGACAGACTCTCACTCTGTTGGGGACTCAAAAAGGGTCCTGAGCTTTAAAGAGACGGGACGAATCTCCAACAAAAAGCAAGGCTCTGAAAAAGGCGCTGCAGCTGGGACTGGGACTGCAGCGATGGATGAGCAGGACAATCTGAACTTCTCACAAACGGACAGCAGCAAGAGTGTAACAGCTGCATGCAACCTTTCCAATGAGGAAGACTTTGTAGTTCTGGAAAGAGATGAGAACTGGATGTCAAAGGATGTGGAAAACAACACCGCAGGTCACCAAAGCAGACCTGGGGGCGAGGAGGACGGCTCTGACAGCTGCAATGATGGCAAACTTTCACAATCTTCCAGGATTTCTCCTCAAGAGAAGAATAAAGACATTGCACGTGCTAAGAGTTCAGCCGGAGATAGTTTAGAGACGGAAATGGGTTGTCATTCGACTCAAGTGACAAGCAGCAGGTGTCAGCTAAAAGGAGTAAGCTGTGCCCGGGCTGCTCTAACCAAGACAACTGGTAAGGGAATGGCAGAGATGGACCAAAATGTTGCCATTCATATGAGGGAGGAGCAAAACAGCTGTAAGGATCAGCGGCAAGAAGTTGATCACAATCATGAGAACAAGTTTGCTGGGGCTGTATCCAAGAGGGCCAAAGCTGGAGTCCAGAGCAACCTATTCTCTTCTACCAAAAGAGATAACATTCAAGTCACCAGCTCTCACCTTTCACAAACTGTAGCATCTAATTCCGGAGAACCGTGCCTGCAAGACAACCATTCATTTACCCTGGAACAAACTAACTCTATTCCTTCTCCATCGCAGGCAGGAAGCTGTGATGAAAATATGCAAGTTGCTTGCCTGAAGAAGGAAAGTGAGCTTGTTTGCTTCTCTGCTGTCGTCACAACTCCACCTGTAACTCATAGTTTACCAGGGAAAGACACATCAAGTCCACCAGAAGCACCGTCTGCCTTGTCCACCATGCCAGCAGAGAAATCCAGACCTAAAGGTCCACCTCCTCCTGTCCCCAAAAAACCCAAAAATCCTTTCATAAAGCTTAAAACTGCACAGCTAATGTCTACTGATGTGCAAAGAAGAGTCAAAGATCATCTGCGAACAGAGGATAGGGCCAAGAGGAGACACACATTTCATTTTAACAAAGATCTTCCATATGGTGCACCAACTAATCAGGACATGTGCCTGTTGTGGGACGAAAGGGGTTCATATGCCGTACCGCCTAACTTTCGCAGACTATCAGCTGACGTTGGTCTGTGGGACCATCTGTCTCTGAGGGACATGGATGATCGCTTTGGAGATATGATTGATTATGAATATTGTATGCGAATGGCAGAGCTGTCTCCAGAGGAAGAGTCTCAAAACTTGGACATGATGCAGAGACGGGTGTTCCTAGAGAGACGATCCAGGCGCAAATGGTCGCCTCCTCCTGTTACGGAAAAACCACAGCACACTCTGACCTGCACAGAAACTCTTTCCAGGCCAGGGGTCACACCTAAAGATGAAACTGAAAGCCAAAAATATACGTTTTTAGAGAAAAAGGAAACGCAACCAATCCTCCTGACTCACAGAGTCAATACAAACAGCCAGAGCGAGCATACTACAGATTTAACAGATCCTATCAGCAACAGAGACACAGAAAGATGCAGCGAGGTGGGGTCCTACAAGCCAGTGGCGGAAATTGTGAAAGAAACAAACCAAATGCAGAGACAGCAGGGTCGAGTCAAACCTGAAGGGCCCAAAGTTCAGGTTTGTCTGGCAGAGCAGAATCCAACTTTGAAAGTTTCCCAAATGAAGAATACCTTTGATGTCCCAAAGAAATCCAAGGAGAGGCCAGTGGAAATCCAAACACCTCTAAAGAAAGGTAGAAACCACAACTATATAGACACTTACCAAAAATATACACAAAAATTAATGTCCTCCTCCACATTTTCAGCATTATTAAACATGTCTCTCATCTAGAGGCTATTTATTTTATTTTTAAACTCCAAACTTGGTGCCCAGAAACCACAGTAAATCATCCCTTCTGCTTCTGAGGTTTTTAGGTTTTAAACTAATTTATTTAATTTTCTGCCAGCCTATGCCATTATCAGACTAGAAGAAGTAAAAGAAAAATTATTTACAGACCAAAACAAAATTTATTAAGCTATGACTGAATTTATAAATAAACGCAGTATACGGTCAAAAGAAACAAAACTGTCTCAAATATTACTGGTTGAGGTCCTTTTAATCAATATCCTCATCACTTGGTTATTATATTGTGTTTATTTTGTATTAATGAAGACAACATCCTGAAAGTCAAGGAGAGAAACCACAATGAAAAAGATTTTAGACACATTTGTTAGTAGTTTATTACCAGGTCACATCAAGATCACTTTTATTGGTGTGTCAAACCATTCCTTTTGAGTCATTCCCAGCTTCAGGTTTCAATGTTTTGTGCACGATCTACATAAAAATACAATTCTGTGGACCTATTGGAAGGAACCAAGAGTCCGAAGGTCTGAAAACCTTCTTTTATATAAATGTTTCCAAAATATGAACAAAAACAACCACTTAGGATGCAAAACTACAAAATCACAGTAGACTTTAATCTGACTAAATGGCGGAAACATGCAGACTCCACGAAGAAAACCACAAAACGCAAAATGTTACACAATAAGATTCTCCTATAAGATTAATACGCTGAGTTGATTCTGAAACTTTACATTTTAAGATTTTAATTTTCCACCGACCAGGTCATTTACACTATTGTTCAAAAAGGCCGCAAAAAAAAAAAATCATTAAATGCCCGAAAATGGCCCTCGGACCACACAGTAGACACAACTCGTCCTCTTATCAGCTTAATGAAAACTGATGAACCCACTGTAACACCGCATTCTTTCAAATGTGATTTATTTTACCACTTGTCGCCAGAAACTATATAGTGTAAAGGGGGAATGAGGGGATGGAAAGATGTTCAGTTTGAAATCTAAATTTTTTTGTATCTTAAGGAAACAAAATGACCCTATAAAGACATGTGGAGGACAGATGGACGTATTTTTTTTCTAACACCCCCCTTCCCCGTTTCCATTCAGATCATTGAGAAATCAGAGCTGGCATTTGGTTTGCGCATGTGCCGTAGCCCAATGTATCCTGGTGAATTTAATAACGGGATGAGAATAGAGTACTGCTAGTCTTCCGCAGGTGAGGAGCGGACAGTACATGTTGTGTTTTTTAACCACTATATTTAACGAGGTTTTAATCCTGGTTCACTTTACCTATTAGTACTTGAGAGGGGGCTATAAGAACCTTGCAGCTGGGCTCATTTTTTTCCAGCGGAGACAAGGGATACTGAAGCACTGTCCTGCAGGATAAGGGCGCGCCTAAACTGCCACATTCATGTGTTGAGATTGATTTTTCACCCTCCTTGCGTTGGAAAATCTTGCATAGATTTTAGGAGGTAAGGAATCTTAAACTGTGTCTTTTTGCATCGTGCAATTTAGCATTTATTCTGTAAGCTCTGCAGCATCCGTGGACGCTCGCTGGATGGGTTTGGGAATGGAAGCAACCCAAAAAAATAAAAAATAAAATCCTGGGTGGAAATTTCTGCACTTGCGTCAGCTGGCAGCTGTCCACCGCAGCTAACGGTTAGCAAGCCTGCTAACCCACAGGCAACTGAGATGGAAAACACATTTCAGGGCTAAAGGATGGCTTGTTTGTCTGGACAGTGGTTTCACATGAAGCTAACAGCTCCTATTGTTCAGCCTCCTAACGGTGAAACGTCTGTGTCGGTGTCTGTTGACGGGACCAGCCCCGTTACAGCTTCCAGCTGCCACTACATTGAAGTTAGCTTCCGATTCACAGCTTTCGAGGCAGTTGTGTAAAGGATCATTTCGCTCTTTTTACGAAACTCACCCCGGCTATAGTAAAAAATCTAAAGTCTTAAAATGGTCAAAATTAATTTACACTGGCTACAGTTTGTTTAAAACATAACCTAGAATATGGAAGACCTTTATTCTTTTAGTGAAACCTAAAACTATCTCATCTCAAATGAAGCTAAAACAATTAGCTATTAAACACTAGCACTTTGTGTTGCTTAAATCTTAAATATACATTATATTTATGGCTTCAACAGTGACATTTCTGAATTTTTTTTTTATTTATTTATTTGTAGCTGCTTTATCATTTGGAAACCCCAATGAGATCCTGCCCCAACTTTGGGAACAAATTACCTCAGGTGAAATCCTACTATTCTTCAATAGGTCATATATATAGAGAGCCTGAATTATTCTACATAAAGTAGTTGTGTAAAACACTTTTTTTTTTATCTGTGAAACCTTTCTTGGTGTGTAAATTCACAAATGTATTACTGAACTTGTTTGCATTCCTACAGATAAAGATTTTAACAGTCATAAAACTTGTTCTAAGCTATCTGTAGATTAAGTCGAGGTTCGACTATTATTTTTGTTTTTTTTTTACTAGAGCAGACGAAAGTTAGTTTATATTCAACAACTCTGTAAAAGACCCTCATTCTATGAATCGGAAGCTAACTTCAAAGTCCATCCTCTGTTTAGCCTAGCACTGAGGTTAGCAAGCGCGGCTAGCTTTAATTAGCATTCTCTTTTACAACAAAAAGAATGCTTGATAATGTCTGGCAAAATCATTTTGAACCACTTCTCTAGCGTAACTGTCTCCTTAATTTCCTTTGTATGTAACGCCTGTTTTTAATGTAGAGCTCAATGGGAATATTAGCTAATGTTGCTAGCATTGCCTGCTAGATAACCATTGTTTAACAGCAGCACCGTGCTGCGCAGCTTCCATTGAAAACACGAAGCGGAATTCAAATGTTCAACATGCCGGTGGTGTGATAGGCTAAAGCCGAGTTAAAGCGATAGTAGCCGTATCTGTGGCGGCACTGTTAACGGTAGCATCATGTTCTGCATGGGTTTTCAATGTTCGCTTTTGACTATAATGCCCAGAGGAGTCCGGGGGTCATTGCCTGTTTCTCAGAAATGCATATTACAACATGAAAATGGAAGTAAAGAACTGAAAACAACTACAGGTTGTTTTGATTGTTATATGATAGGAAAACAGATAACTACAATAACAGATATAATGCCACTAGTGTGACACACTTTAGACATGCACAGGATCTATATTATTAAGTCAACATGCCAGAGATTAAATGTAGAGTACAATAAGCCACACAAAAACTATAAATATTGTAATTGAAACTGCAAAATGGTTACAGACATTTAGGAAACAAAAACTATCAAGGCCACTAGCTTTAGAAATAAAAATAACCTTTATTTTCCCTCATTGGGGAAAGTCAGATGGACCAGTAGTAAAGTGTCAGCCAAGTCAAAGAAGGTAGATTTACCCAAAAATAATAATATAAAAACAGAATAACATACTTTCTAATACTAATAACATAATAATTGCACATTTAGAGAACATGAAAATACTGAGCAGTTCTTAAAAATGACAGACTGAGTAAGATTATTGAAAAAAAGTATAACATGTTCATGTATATTTGTGCTTAAGAAATAGACCATTTACAAGAAGTGAAAAAACTGCAAACAGGGATGTGTAAACCAAAGCAAGAATGTTGCTTGAAATGAGAGAAAACAACAAATAACAGCAGAAATGTAAACACTTTGTGTGTTTGAGAACAGCAATGGTTATAAACTATACTAATCTATGATATTTATTTAGTATATCTGATTATTTACGGATACAAACAATCCTAGAAATATTGAAATCTAAGTTACTTTGATGTTGGACCATAACATATTTCCCTTTTGTAGGCATCTTGACCTCAAAACATGATCCCATTTTTGGAGATTTGAGAGGAAAGTATTGCTGGAGACCATCCTATGTGATAAATGTGTGTGTTAGTCTTGGTAGCTGCTGTTGAATGGGGCTTTGTGCGTACAGGATGTTCTGATCGGCTGGCTAGACATGCCATGTGTCAACGTCGCCTCTTCCACGTCTAGGTCTTCCATTTGATTTATAAGATTTGTCAGCTCTTTCATCCTGTTCTCAGACTATATTAATAGTTACAAATGTTCTGCGTGAGGCTTTTATTGCTACTAACTCTTTGCATTGATACTTTTATCATTTAATACTTGAAAAAAATCAGTCACAGAATGGAGAATTAAATTAGAAATGGCAGAAAGGAAACAGGACTCTTCAGTCTTCTGCTCAAATCCCTGCTGCTTAATAAGCTTTTATATGTCATCTTTATTGTGTAACAGACATAAGAAGAAAAAAAAAGACAAAACTAACCTTTTATTCTTGGTTTTCAAAATCCCAGGTATCAAACCTATAGGCACCTCTTAAGGTTCCCATGAAAATAAAAAAATGTAAAACATTTTTTATGGTTTTATGGAAGTTTGACTTTGATGACACGAAGCACTTCATGTGGCTCTGGCATTATCCAAAAGATAAATATGAGAGAAAGGACTGTATGCCCACTGTTAGGTACGGTATAGGATCCGTGATGCTGTGGGCTACTTCTCATATGCCCTAGTAGCCTATGACCTGTGAAAATACCAAGACATTTTTTTTATATTTTCCAGAAAACGGAGTGAGTCATCCCTGGGTTTGAATAAATTTTAGCTTTTGTTTCTTGTGGTAATTTGCTTTCCACACCACAGATGTGTGCAAATAAAATGATTTCAAAGTGCAAAATGCATTTAAATAAAAGATAATAAAAATCTGTGTATTACACCTGATGCGACCAAAGCAAAGGATGCTGTCAGTCAGTCTGCGCACACCCACACGGTCGTAAGATAAAGTCGAAATTGACAAAATAATTGGCATTTATGTGGGTGTATAATGTGCATGTAAGGGCTTTGAAACAACAGCGATCCACAAAAAATCCTGGAGCCCCATCAAAAATAAGTATCAAGTTTCCAAGCAACGGAGCTATTTTATCAGATTGCAGCTTTAAATCAGAACAACACCAACAGTGGCGGTGATACAAGTACAGTTCACCTCTGCAGTCTGGTTTGTAGACAAGGGTTCTGGATTAAATCCAAGTCTCAGCTCAAAGAGGGGTGAGTCAGCTTTTCCATTTTAGAAATCTCTCAACTGTGAGGGAGCAGGTGGCCTGCTGCGATGGCAAACCTGGTCATAACTGAGGGAGGAGACAACCGATGTATCGCTCGAGTGCCCGTTTAAGACTTTACACATATTTAAACACCAAATTGGAACATTATGTCAAAAATGATTCAGTTGCTAGCTTGAGTTTGAGTAGAAAAGAACAGTATCTAGAGCTTTGTGTTTAGAGCAACGCTGAACCAAGCGGTGTTGATGAAAGATGGGGATCATTTTGTGAAGGCTGCAGCAGTAACTAACAGCCCATCTGTGCTGCATTCACAGGAACTGATGCAGCAGCTTAAAATTATAACATCCGTTATGACGGCTTAGAGCCTTCGCCCTGCTTCCCATTCTGTATATCCCGAAAATAAACTACGGAGTCAGAGAGCTTAATAGGTTCTCCACTGGTCAGACTGGAATATAACTAGATTAAAATATTTACCAAGAGAATGGCATTTTATCTATCTATCTATCTATCTATCTATCTATCTATCTATCTATCTATCTATCTATCTATCTATCTATCTATCTATCT
>CAEGAE010014443.1:0-10816 GCA_903067095.1 Girardinus metallicus | reverse complement strand
TATATATAGTCAAAAGCTAATTTTGATTTTGACTCTGTCGGCGTTGACTGCCTGAAGGCCTGAAGCACAGATCGCAGACAAACTGAAGTCTATGAACGTTTTAGAAAGCAATCCTCTTTGGGGTTTCAAAAGAGACGACCTGTAGACAACACACATTTGTAAAACCCCAGGGGTTATTTATTTCGGAGGGTTGCACTGTGGACCTAAAGCTATTTTGGTCTGTGCAACAGAACAGTCTGTAAACACTATGTGTTCAATATAAGTATTCATTTTCCATTTGTGACGTATAGAAACACTTGTTTCCTGACATTTGTAATGTTTTTTTTTTTTTCTGTAAGATTTGAAATAAATGTACGCTAAACACAAATGACTGTCTTGCAGTAGCTCAGATGTGCCATTGACCTTAATGAGAAGATTTAAGAGGAGGGCAGGGGAGGGGGAGAGGAAGAAAAAAGGCGCGCAATCGCAGAAAACCAGAGGTCAGAAAGAGCAAGCTGGTGCCGATGAGCAGCTGGCCTATTGTTGGTGATGGAATAGGCGCCTCTCTGGTTACCGCCAAAACTGTGGGAAGATGCGTGTGAAGGGAGCCACCCTGAGAACAGGAGCGATTCCAACTTAGGAAACACAGGCAGCCATTATACTTCTCAATCCTCTGTTTTAGTAGCTCTTCATTAAAATTAATACCAGCTTTAAAGCCAAATATAAATGTTAGGGACCTCGCCACAAGTAAGAGGAGATGCAATGATTTTTATTTAACCTGAGGTAAATTCAGAAAACAACTCAGCCATTGTTATACTATATATGAACCATTTAATTCCATATAATGTCTAAATTAAGGCATTAGCACTGCAAAAATCATTTTCTAAGAGTAATGTATATTGTGTGTCTTTAATTTTACTAAAGATGGGAACACTGTAAATCCATTACCGCATTTTTTGATATATAAAAAACAAACAAACAAAAAACATGACGAGGACTTTAATATTGAGAGCTTCTAAAAAAATCATGGTTATTTTAAAAAGAACTTTTCTCATTTTGTCACATTACAACAACCTGAAATAAATTTTATTTCTATTGGTATTTGATTGGGCTGGTACTAGGAAATTAATGTGGATATTTATTTTCCTCACAAACAAAAAAAATGTAAATGTTGCAGCAGTAAACTTTAAACTTTCAAACTCGAACTGAGCAGGCTACTCCCCATCATGTGAGAATGGTTTAAAACTTCAACACAGAGCCAGGATGGTTGAATGTAACCTTGGTAACACATTGTTTGTCCTTTCTCTGACATCATTTTCCACAACCCACCAAAAGATCCTCTGCATTCTGCTACTAGCACATGCATTTGTATTTGGTCTCCTTTACAAACAATGTGGCAAGCTTTGAACGCCGTACAGTGCACTGTTCAATCCATCATCTGACCCAACCGAAGAGGAACATTCATCGGCTAATCAGTCAAAAGATCTAACGTAGCTCTGGAGGAGCTGCACAAATTCACAGTTTAAATTTACATTGGAAAATCTATCTACAAGGCAGCTTAGCTGTGCTCCACAATCTGTTGTTTGGCAAATAGGCATTGTTGAAAGAAATTCATATGTAATGTTCTTAATGTTGCTTAAATGTTGCAACAAGTCACACTGAGCACACAGCTGAATGGAGATGCTCTGGTAGACCATAATAGACCTTTTGGCATGCATGCAAACCTTGTGGTATAACTCTGCATGTCACTCTGAAAACACTGTCCACTCTGTAAGAAATGATAGGGGAAGTGTCATGCTGTGGGGAGGCTGTTCGGTTACTGGTGAGGTGGATGGCAATACGTCTGCAAGCCTGCAGAAAACCTGTTAGAGGCTGCAAAAGACTCGAGTCTGGGCAGGAGGTTTAGCCTCCAGCAAGACAACAACCCTAAGCATTCAACAAAACCTACAATGGTTATATGACCCAATGCTAACACCTGAGGTGGCCTTAACTGGACAATATGTCACTCGGCCAAGGTTTGTGTCCTTTTTTACAGCCTATGCTTCCACCGCCCTATAACAAAAATAAGAAATGGTCTGAGAAAGATTTTGGCCATTGTAAACCTCCTTTTTTGAAGATCCACTGCACAATCCTTTGATTTCCAAGCTTTTAACTAGATTTTGTTAAAAAAGGTTGTCTTTTATCAGCTTGAAAACAAGTTATACTGATATATTTTCTATATAAGATAAAAATAATAACTTCTCGAAGGAGGATGCAGAAAGTTTTTTTTGTTCCAGATTCAGACTGAGTGAATTTTCGTACTGAGCCTTTTTTTTTTTTTTTTTACAAGAAAAATTACTTACTTCAACAGACTGAACAAAACAAGGCTTACATTTCTGGTTTCTCTTGTGGAATGGTCCAACCAGTGTCCCCTCTTGAATCTGGAGGAGCTAAAGATTAGGGTGATGGCATAGAGACCACTGAACCTCAAAGACCTGGACGTCCTTACCAAAGTCCTCAGAAACATTCAAAAAGCAATCAAGAATTTTTCACAGCTTATTGAAAGACAATTGTCAAAATGAAGAATTTTAAGACAATTTTAATAAAAACTGATGGAAAAAAAAAAATTACTTTCACCTTACTTTCTTATCTTTCCAGTGTTTGTTTTCTTATCGGACACAAACATTGTGGTTGAATGAAAATAATCCCAAACTAACCCAGCCACACTAGACAGGGTCTAGTGGAGGAGTTAATGGGAGCTTTGGAGCAGTTTTGGTGTTGCTCCAGAATCTTCCTTTACTACGAGCTTGAGGTTCAGGAAGCAGGTAAGTGACTTGACCATGTGGGAGGATCTTTTGAGTTAAGGAAGTTAATACATCCTATAAATTAAACCAGATAAATTAATTTTTCCCTCTTTTGCACATCACTGTTCATGAGTTCAGACCCTCAATGGTTGCGTTATTTATGAATTCAATATTTTTTTTTTGTTTGAGCTGTGGTTTGGAGGCAATCATGGGTGAACAAGAACACAAGAGTGTGTTGAGAACATAGGCTTGGAGATCATTGGGTGCTGGTACTGATATTGGGTTTGGAAAGCCAGCTTGACATGCTACAGTTTGTTTGTGAGGAAATCCTTTACTTAGAGACAAAGGTGTATTATTAGCTGTGTTGCAAGCAGTTTTTGTTTCAGCTCCTACTTTAACCAATAACTGGTAAAGCTCTTGCGATATCATTTGATCAAACAGTGTAAATTATTTTATAGTGAAAATAAGTTACATGAATAACTTGGCAATTAAGTTCACAATTTTCAAGTTGTATTAGTAAATTCACGGAAAGAAGAGTTATATTTTTGGGGGGTTGGACATTTTATCAGTGTAACATCTGCGTAGCAAACACATGACCGGGTGAGCACTCTAGGCAGCAAACTATCTTTTATGTATTTTTTTTTTCGTAACCTAGTCAACATGAATTTAGGCAGTTAGGACAAAGGAAACGGCTCGTGAACACTTTGAATGTACTTTTTACGCTTTGTACCTTGGACAACATTAGTCTTTGTAAGTATTTATTTGATTGGAAGACTTGCTGTGTTTTTTGTTGACAAATAGCAATATTATGCGTACTGGCTAGGAAAGATTTTTTCTTTCTTGTTATATTTCAGTAAAAAAAAAGAGCCGTTTTGACTGTTGCATTACGATAAGTGTATTAAGAGAAGTCTTTTATCTTAACGTTTTGTTCAGCTACAAAAGTACGTTTGTAAAAACTCTTCAGTTAAGAAAAGCCGTCCTTTTGTTAGTTGTTCGCTGTTAGTTGCCCTCGTGCTTCTGAATGCTAAAACTAATACTCTCATGAGGGATTAATGGAATATCAGATATTCTGTTTTTTTTTTTTTTGCAGTATTTTTTCATATCTAAAAATATTTGTTTATTTTAAGCTTGCTTGCTGACTAGTAGAATTTTTCTCTCCCATATGAAATAATCCCATAACCGTGAGCAGGCAAGTTTCCCTATTTTGCAGTTGAGCTTTAGCTTTTCCAACTAAAGAAGAAACTTTTACATTGGACGCTTTTGTACATATACATATTTGGTTGATATTTTTCTTACAAAATACTTGATTCTTTTTTGTCCACTGGTTCAGTTAGTGTAAAAGAAAAAAAAATCCATTAAATGCCATTCTTGTTCTCTTGTACCTGCCATGTGAACATTTTAATACTCTAGACTTTTTAAGGAGTTGATGTCATGTTTATGGCGGTAAAAGAAAAAAAAAAAATCCTAAAACTGCGTCTTTTTGTTAAATGGCAAGAAAAGCGCTGAATGTGTACGGCGTCTCTCTCCCACCACGCTGCGGTAAAAGTCACTTGCTCTGGAGCTTGTTGTTTCTTAATTCCCATGATGTGTCTCTCCACCGTCAGACAAAAGCTCAATGTTATCCTGACCGCACAGATGGGTTTCTGACGCTGAATTTGCCTGAAAAGACAAAAGAAGGGGGCTCTAATCGTCAGAAGAAAACGGAGAGGTGCTGAGCCCCTCCCTCTTCGTCACCCCCCCTCTGTTGCTGCTGGATGATGGGGGGGGGGGGGGGGGTGAGACACGCGTGCAGCAAGTGTGTCGCTCGGTTCCAAGAAAGAGCTTGGCTTTGTTACTTCACCACGAAATCATGCAGCTGGTCTACATGACATTTATCAATGTAAAAAATGTCATGTAAATTGAATGGTAATGAAACACAATTTTAACCAATAAACAGCGTTGTTGAAGTATTAATTATAAGCAAAGTTTAAGCCCTTATCCATTTTTTCCCTTTTATATTACTCTTAATTTTGCTCTTGAAGCGTTGTCTTGTATTTTAAAAGTTTCTATCATGCAAATTTTCTAAACTAACTGTGGTAAACGCTGTTATTTCTCCGCCTCTTTCTGCTAAACGTCATCCTTCCACCTAACTTTGCATTAATATGCTTGCACACATAGCGCTCTGTGAACAGCCATCTTCTTCAACTTTTTGTGTCCTACCCAAAACGCAGTGCTAACAATTCTGTATTGTCGACATACGTTTTTAAAATCGTACTCTTATCGTCTATTGAATTTGTGCTTCATCAACTGTAAGCTATGACCGTCAACGTGACCTTCACCATTCAACGTTTGAAACGTGTTTGTATTAAACCGGATCACTGAAATGAATGCACGTTTGATGTGATTCTAATATACTAAGATGCACCTGTATGTGGAAGAAAGAGTCAAATTACTGTATAATATAGACTTATGAGGTTACTTTTATGTTGTGTCGTGTAAATTCTATTAATTGGAAGATAAAAAACTTGGCCCATATTGCATTGACTGCTCGTTGCTTACGTAACACGATTTATATGTTTTCGTCACCATTAGTGTCCACATAAAACTGAACATTTTCCTTGGGAACATGATGCAACACTCCTCTAGAAAGAATCGCAGACATGCCCAAAAGCTTTTGTCCTCAACAACCGACATATACATATATATATATATTTGCCTTTTGTGACCAGAACTAATGAACACGCTTTAACGATAGCTTGGACGCTGAAAAACCATCCAAGACTCAAGCTAAGGAAGAGTAAAATGGAGGTGGGAGGATGGCGTGGAATAGAACGGACCTATGAGATGCGTGCAGACGGGATATCCAAGCCAAAACTGCGTGGAGATCATGTGTCTTGAATTTGAAGTTTGGGCTGGAGGGGGGAGGAGGGGGGTGTAGGGGAAGGTGCACGCGCGTGTCCCACTGCTTCGGATGAGAATCGGTGGGACCGAGAGCCACGACGCAGGAGCTGAATGGGGGAGGAGAGACGGTGGTGATAAAATGGAGGTACAGGGTGAGGGTGGGGTCGGGGATTTGTAACAGACAGCCATCTGGTCCCCGCGGCGCGTGCTGCGCGCGTGGTTCCCCTGAGTGCGGAGGCATTTGATGGGCTGTCATGTCGCTTCAGTTTTTATTCAAAACCAGAAACATTGGTGCACATTTTAGATGCTCGTTTGGAGAGAGTTGAAAGAGAACCGGCGCCTACTGAACGAATACTTTGTGTCAAACTCGACTTAAACTTTCGCAAAATTCAAGTTCTGACAAAAAAAAAAAAAAAAAAAATCAAAATGGTATAATTTTTAGTTTAAGCAAAAGCTATTGTTAACGAACACCCCCATCCCCTTTTTATCCCCCGATTTTTCGGCCCCCACCTCTCTGCTGGAAGCGGTAGCTGGAGTCGGACACTCCCTGCAGGTAGAGACTTCCCCCCAAAGCCCCCCAGACAAAAACTGCATAAAAACGTCATATGGATATGCTAAGCTATTGTTGTCAAAGTGTAGGAGCAGATGTTACATAAAAGTAGCGTGGCTTGGGTGTGTGATCGGAGAACGAGTGTGTGTTTGAGGGGATAATTTTATAAACACACACAAACCTGACCCCTATGTGAGTGATGCGCGTACTGCAACCTGCTATGGTCTGGGTTTTCCTTCAAAATACAAAGAGCAATTTAAACTTTGGTATTATAAAGAGGACCAGAGAAGATCACAAAAAGGAACATTTACGGTTAAACGTAATTACAATGACATTACACCAGGACATCCAGCGACTCAAGTCTTCTTATCTATGCGTTATAGAAATATCGTTTGTTAATACGTATACACAAATTAACACATTCTATCTCATATCGTATTCTTTATGTCAAACTTCGAGAAGCACCAATTGGTTTATGTACTGAACGTGCGCAATTACGCACTAATATTACAATTAGACTGAATCGTAAATTAATTCAGCCACTAAGCAAAAAAGAAAAAGTGGTGTTGATGTCTGCGAGTTTTGAAAATTAGTTTCTGGTAGGTAAATAACCCACCCTATGATTTGCAATGTTGTGCGTCTTTACGCACTGATTTCTCCAGCTTTCTGACGCAGCTTTTGTTTGGTTTATGTCTGTGGATCAAATTGCAGACACGCAATTTATTTTCACATACTTTTCAAATTGTGAACAGATGGTTATCTTATTAAATTCAATGCGTTTGTGTTGTTTTTGTCGCATACGGGCCAGTCCGGATCGTTTGAGTCGGCTTGGGGGCGTAGCCGTGACGCACGGAAACCGACGCCGCGGACTTGGATAAATACCGAACCGTCAGTGCGTTAGAGACACATCCTCCCCGATTTAGCTCTTGAATCCTTCTGTGGTACAAAGACGACACTCAGAAATGTCTCCAAACACGAACTGTGACGCTCTCCAGTCTTTTTCTCCAAGGCTGACTGTGGCCAAAAGGAAAGAGGCTCTGGATTTGAGAAAGGTAAGCTAAATGCCTGGATTTTTTTTTTTTTTTTTTGGGATCAGCTCAAATTTTTAGCCATATGAATGTAAACTCAAACTCTCTGTGTTCTCTTCAGACTATGAAACCGCTGATGGAAAAACGACGGCGCGCCCGCATCAACGACAGCCTGAACCACTTGAAGAATCTCATTCTTCCCCTCACAGGCAGAGACGTAAGCCTCTCTATTCCAATTTTATCATACGCAAAGTTGAAATGTGGCTCCAAAAAAAAAAAAAAAAACTCAAGATAAGTTTGAGCTCTGCGTGTTTAACATTCGCTTTTGTGTTTTTCTTAACAGAAAACCCGCTACTCCAAGCTGGAGAAAGCCGACATCCTGGAAATGACGGTGAAGTTCCTCAGTGACATTCCTCCTGTCATCGTCAAAAGTGAATAAGAATTCTGCGCCTTTAAATCTTTTTTAATCAGCACCTGGACTCCATTTGTGAACAACAAAACTCACGTTCATTCCTCTTTTTCAGACCCAGCAGACAGCTACAGAGAAGGTTTCAAAACCTGCCTCCAGCGCGTCCCCGCTCTGCTCCCCAAAGCCGACCTGGACCAAGAGGCACGCCAGCGAGTCGAGGACTTCGTCCAGAAGTCTATGTCTGCGAACAGCGCGCCGACCTGCCTGAAGTGCTGCGCCCACAACGCCAGGGCTTTCCCTCTGCTCCAGCAAAAACTCCTGACTCTGAAAACCTGCTTCAGCGCCAGCCTGGAGAGCCAGCCAGCGTCAGCAGCCAGCCGAGCGCAGTCAGGCCCGCGGCCAGTCCGCGTTGCTGTGTGGAGACCCTGGTAGAGCTCCGCAGTTAAAGATCCCTCATCTCTAACGACGAGGAGTCTTTAATCGTGCTATTCTGACGTGTTACTTTTAAACTGAATTACTTGTAAATATGTATTGTTCTTTAGAACGTATTGTTGAAGTAGTTTGATTAAGTATTATATACTTGAGTTTTGCACGCAGGTCCGTTGTCTTGTATAAGTTGACAATGTTAGACAGTCGTATTCTTCTTAAATCCGCATGTATGTATACGTTCAATATTTGGTCCTCTCGCTGGACTGAATGATGAAGGGCTATTGAAACAGCCCTGTAAGACCCAAAGGGTCATCATGTGTACGGATTTGCACAAAAGACTTCAGAGTTCTGAGTCAGTGCAGATGAACTTTGTAGACATTAAATGTCTCTGTAAGAGTATCTTTTTTGGGGGACGTGCTGTACTTGTGCTGTTTGCAGCACCTATTGTATATATGATGTAAATAAATAAAACTACGATGTCGTGGTTACGTCTTGAGTTGTTTTTTTTTTTATTTCCCCCTCTGGGCACACTTAGTGGGGTTTCGCTTGCTGCGTTAAAAACAATGAATTAATGAAAAATAAAATAAATAAAAAGTTTATATTTTTTTCAAATTAAAGCTAAAAATTAAAGGGAAGCTGGATTTAAGAGCTAAGAAAAAATAAATAAATAAAAACACACCATATAAAGGATAAAAGACATAAGTAAACCGACTTTAACTGCAAAATCTAACCATGAAGCACTTCATATTTTTGTGAAATGTGCCTTTATCTTATTTTTTTCTATGTTTTAGTGTAATTTCAATGTATTGTGCTTTTCACTACCCTTTGCGTCTTTTTCAAGCTTATTTAAACAGTTTTTATAATTTGGAGTTCGCTTTAATTTTTCAAATTACTGCATAAGTTATTGAGGGAAAATAATTTCAGCAGTTGAATTTTGGTAGTGTAAAGCACATAGACCCAGACTGTGCCTGTTAAAAAGCGACTCTATAAATAAAGACTGATTAATGTAACACTATATATTGGTGCAAAAATAGCATAGAATGCGAATCAACACGGGCATTTTATTGAATAAATAATTAATCACACTGTGTTCTGAACACTTCTGCTGTGGGACAAATGTTTAGTTCAATTGCGCCACCTACAGACATGATCAAATATAACACAGGTGAGGATGATGTTTGAGCGGTCTCTGCTGCCCCCCTCTGGTGAGTTAAAATACTGACATAGTTTCAGTTTCTACTGAACAACGATATCTTATTTCACCAGCATTAGGTCGGAATATGAACACCATTCAAGCTTCCTTTACGTTATAAAGTGTAAACCGAGCATATGGGACTTTGTTAAAAATATTTAAATAATCTGTTCAATTTCTTTGCGGTCTCCGTTACTTTCCCCTTTGAAGCAGTCCTGAAAGAGACACGGTGACCACAGCAGCCCTGGGACGCTGCCGGGTTTCTCTCAGTATCACGCAGGAACACGACACCGGCAGTACAGGGGAGACCAAACCATGTCGACGCCGGGGATGGACGACGCATCCTCCCTCCAGTTATGCAGGTATGACGTCCATGGTTCATTTTCTAATGTGGGGCGAGGATAAGACTCGCTTGGTTGTTGGTAATGATGAGCACAGCGTTTTCTGCTCGCGCCGCCGTGTGACCGTTCGTTCTCCCGGATGATAACCCGGATAATCCGCCGCTTCGGGACTCATCCTAACACAAGATGTCCACTTCGGCCATGAAAACACTGCCTTTCTTAAGTCAACGCTCCACAATATGTATTCTGCTTCGGTTTATTATACCCTGCAGCTGCTGTCTTAAGGATCTGAGCTGTGTGATGACCTTAGCTTGATTAGCGACCTGGGCAGGAAGCGCCTTAACTGCCAAGGACAGCTCGTTAGAGCCTAAAAGCAAAAATAAAGGTGCATTTTTAAGAGCAAGAGATCATCTCCTGTGATTCCTGAAAAGTCTTTGGACTTATGTTTTAAAGATGAAGATGAACGACATAGAAAGAAACAGTTATTCAGTAGACTGCACTGTAATGAATGCTAATCTATAGCCGGTGTATAAAAAAAAAAATCCCTTCTATGAATCAACTCACAATGTACGGCTGTAGCTATTCTCTTTCGCCTGCAGAGAGCGCTACATAACTCACTCACAATATTATGTGTCTCTAATATCTGATGTCGTCACATCCTAGTTTAGCTTCAAGCTAACCAGAGGTATACAGTTTCATCGTTTAACCTTTCAATGCCATTGGGTTTTTACATTGTTTAATGAAAGGCCAGTGACTGTTATTAATTGAATCAAAAATAAGTATTTCAACATGTTTGTCAGGTAAAAACACAAATGTCAACGTATTCTACTAGCATTTTAAGAGAGAAATTAAGACTTACGGTTTATGCTGTAAGAAGGCTTTTCCTTAGCAGGGATTTGGAAACTGGTTAGAGTTGATGAGGGGATGGATCAGTCTTAACTATGGCTGAAACGGTTCCTCGAATGATTCGAGTACCTCGATTATTAAAATTTCTCGAGGAAAATTTACCTGCCTCGAAGCCTCGTTATATTATGTTTTATTATTTAGCGCACCGTGTTCCGGCCGGGACTTTATTTGCGTTGCACAGCGCTCTCACTTCCGCCTCTGAGTTGTTGACAAAAGCAAACTGTTAGCGGCATAACGTCCAGTTTTCAAGTTCGGCCCGTGGGATTTTATTGATTGATGATAATGCCTGGGTTTTCATCATTTTTGGGGAACCAATAGA
>CAEGAE010014437.1:0-14804 GCA_903067095.1 Girardinus metallicus | reverse complement strand
TGAGCTCATCATCATAGTGTAGTAATGTATTTTGACCAGCAGAGCGCAGCAGTCACAACTTTATAGCGGTGTGTTGGGAAAAACTGCTGGCAGCGATGTGTGTGTTCCAGCTTCAGGATTTTGGACATGTGTCTGTTTGTGTTTCCGTCTGTGCTTTCCCTCTATGTTTGTTTTTTTTTTCTTCCCCTGTGTGTGTGTGTGTATGAATTTTTATTGATCACATTTGCTGTCTCAGGAAAAAACGCAAGCTAGAAAATGAAAGAAATAGAAAAGGGATGGTATGGATTTGTTGAAGAGAGCTTCTTTGATGTGATTCTCAGCAATTGCTCTGATAATAGTAGAAACCTGACTTATTGCAATATTTGAAGAAGCGTGGTAAAATCCCAGCAGCTAAAAGAGGAAATGGGTGTGTAACCTTGGCAACAACATCTGTAAATCAGCAGACATTTCCTCTTTTACTAACAAACCCTTTTTATTTTGTTTCAACAGTATTCAATAAATACAAAATACAAACCTGCTTCATGTTTCACAATGATGAAAAAAAGCAAAAACAAAAATGGCTTAAAGCAAAACGGGAAGAACCAAAGCTGAGGCGAAATGATATAAACAGAAGGTGTTTTAATGCTCTATCCCAGAAAAACTGAGCGATCCTGTCAGGAATGAGAGTCATACAGAGTGGAAATATTTTCTTACAACAGACAAAAGCTGTAGGCCTGTGGGCACAGATAAGCTTCTTTTATTCACTTAACTCACACTCTTTAAAAAAACCAAAGGAAGTAAAAGAAAGACACACAGATACCTACATCCACACACTCGCGCCTTCTTAAGCAACATTTCCATCGCTGTGTCCAGTGGGAGCCGCAGTAACTATGGCTGTGCTTCAAAAATAAGCTCTGTCGATACAAACTGCTTTTTTCTCCCAACACTTACTATTTAAAATCCACCTGGATTTCAGTCCGATGAACAACTGCGTTGGACCTACAGCTTCACCTTTCACCCGTTTAGGAACGGTTAAACTCCAAAAAAAAACTGAAGGCAGCATGTGAGTAACGCTAGGATGGTCCTCTCCAAAGCTTTACCGCTTCACTTAAAGTCTTTATTTTGCATTTGAACTCCCTTCAGTCTCTGCACGGCTCTCCTCTTTACAATCTTGAAGCTGATAACAGGGTGGGTGTTGGGTCAGGATAGATAAAGGGGTCCCCAGTGTGCAGCTCTGGGTATAGGTCCATGTGGGACGAAGAGGAGGGCGCTGTTTTCTAGAAAAGGGGGTTTGGGGCTCATCTCTGAAGTGGGGGCATTCCACATCCTCATTGTCTCCAGGTTCGTCTTTTGCCTGGTGTTTTTGTCATCAGATCAGCCTCCTCTTTCTGATCTAGGAAGAAGATAAGGAAATGAATGAGAAATGTGATACAAAATTATTTTTCTTTCACAGATATAACTGTTCTGAAGGATCTCTGTTTAGTGTTAAATGTTCTAGCTCAGGTTTGATAGTCAGAGGTTCTGTATATGATGAACAAATATCATGCAGATACTTTAAATACGATCAAAACAACAACAAATAATAATAAATAAATAAAACCTTTGAGTTAAATGTCAGTAGAAAGCTCAGAATCAGTTGCCAATGCTAGCTTGGTTAGCAGCTAACAGCTAGCCAGTTGTGGTTTTCCCACAGTGCTCAAAGATTATTCTATCTTCTAAAACTAAAAAATAAAAAAAGAATAAATGTTGCTGCACAAGCAGTTTTTAAAGTAGAAGAAGATTTTTCAGTGCTTATGTAATTGCGTGTTGTCAACCAGAATGGCAACAGGGTGTTAACAGCTGCCTCTGCCAACACAGAAGTGCAACTCTGTTGCCAACTCCACAGCAGGGATTTGGTTAGCTGCCCTAAAAGTTGCTAGAAGTCACTAATAAGATTAAGGCCTAATTTGCAGACAATGTGCCTGGAAGCAGCAGAAAAGAGGAATAATGTTATGGGTGAAACAAAAAAGATATGTAGAGAAAAAAAATGTAAATATGTTTAGAACTTTTCATGTTTGTTTAGTTTTCTGCAGGAAAGATTGATAGATTTATTCTTATTTGATTTTTTTTGTGTGTTTTGTTTAAAGAGGGGTTAGAGGAATTTGGAACTAGCTAATAATAGCTGGAAACACTGCAATACAATTGAAGAACTACTTCCATTCTTTCAAAATAAGAGTTTCAAACAACACTTTCACATCTAGGCATGCAGTAATAGTTTAGATTTGTTTTAAAGATGTAGATTTGCATTTAAATGTGAAATTTTAATGCACTCCTCATGAAAATATTGTCACTTTCCTAAAATAATGGCCTAAAGTATTGTATGCCAAAATTGATTTTGTCAAAAAAAATTATTGAGGCCATTATTTTAGGAAGGTGACAATATGTAAATCAACATGTGTTCATTCCTTACCAGCACATTCAGGACAGCATGAGCTCTCTGTACGGGTGATATTAGAACAGGTCAGCACAGGACACTGTTTCCTTTGACACTTGGTAACTCCATGCTGTAGAGAAAAAAATAATAAGAAAGCAATATTAAGAATTTCTTCATTTGATGGGGAAAATTTGGATTTCATTTGCTTTTTAGCAAAAACTTGTAGCTCCTTCATGCTTACATCACACCAGCAGTTGATGCACTTCATCTCGCCCACCAGCGGCACCCAGGGGTGCCAGCTGTCGCTGTTCTGATAGAAGTTCTTTCCAAATTTGCAGTATCGTGGGCCGTCCGCTTGCATCATGTCGCTGTGCTCCAGGCCTGCCGGGGTCCTCTCTTCTTCTGGACACTCCTTGCAGCAGTCAGAGGGGCTCCGTCTCACTGGGTGACTGCAAGTCAGTTCGGGACACGTCACTTTCTCACAGTGGACCTCCCCTGTAGAGCCCTGAGGTTAAAACAACAACAGATTGGAAACAGTTTTTCTTTATAAAAATGTGACTTTTCTTTCCAGTTGTATGGACATCCTAAAAGTACAGAGGAGAATTTTCTCTACCCTTCACATTCTTTGCAGCCTAATACAACACAAACGATCCGTAAAGAGCCTCTGAGATGTAAACTCAGCCAGATGTGAGCCTATTTATTGATGTTTATTACCTTGCAAGTGCAGACCGCACATTTAATGTATCCAAAGGGAGGAACAAAGGGATGCCATGTGGTCCCTGGGGCATGCATCTTCTGGTCGCCCTCAAAGTAACAACCTGAGTGATGGGAAATACAAGCGAAGAGGGTTTCCAGGGGTAAGACAGGGGCTTTAGAGTTAATCTGTGAGCTAAAATCTCATAAACAAAACAGCAGTTAGAAAACATAAAAGACAAAAGAAGGTAAAAAGTAGAGTAGAGTTATAACACCACCTTCTAGATGTTCCTCCACCATCTCTGGTGCTTTTATGTCCTTGGGCTCCCTCCTTTCTGCACATGGAGAGAATAGTCATAAAATGATTATTAGTTTGAAACTTATGGATGGCAATGGAGAGCACTCTAACATCTATGAATGACTTAAAAATCCTCAACATAATGTTGACTGTACCATCACAAACAGCACAGCACTTGTCCTCGGGTTGAATGGTTCTGGAGCAGGTCAGCTCTGGACAAATAACTGGATCACAGATCACTGTTCGCTTCTACAGGTGGAAAAAAAATGTTTTATGAAATCAGAATGAATATGCTAATGTTCCTGACATTTTCCTGAATGACCCCGAGGGTCATTCAGGAAAAAGTCTTGCATAAAACCATTGCCATGTGCAGCAAGATGTGAGTGCTCTCTTTACCTGGCAGCTGCATGTGAAACACTTGTCATAGCTGGGAGTCCAGCAAGAACCATGAGCGTGATACTGGTTCTCAAAGAAGCAGGTGTTTGGGTCTTTCTTCAGCTCCTCGGGGTCATTCAGAAAAAGGTCATCAAACTCAGCTTCCTCTACCTCTGCTGGGGCACCAAGTTTACAGCTGTTTGAGACATGGACCTGGAAATGCATCATCAAATGGAGTCAGATGGAGAGGGAGGGCATTTGAACAAAAAAGAAAAGTAAAAGTGTGTGTGAAATGTGAGGAGAATTAAGTTGGGATGAAAGACGACCTCACAAAGTGATCAACCATTACACCTGTGGGGTTTACAGCCAACTGTGGTCTCTTTGTATCTTCCTGTAGGCCAATAAAATGAGCTAAACCCTCTGTAGAGAAACAGCTGCCAGTGAAAACAATAACCACCTGAAAGATTCAGGTGGTTAAAGAAGCTGCAGGACTTTTATAATACAGAGCACCTTCTCTAAATACCACATTTTAAAAAGCATAGTGCTAAGCCACTTTTGTGGATCAGGTCTGCCAGATCCCCCTCACCGACTGTTTCATAGCTTTTTGGCAAACAGCAAACACTTTGATTGTTTCCAGCATTTATTCTTCCTGATTTTCAGCACCAGTGTTTAATCTGTAAAATCCCAAAGGAAATATGCAACAAATTGTGTCAATCAATCTAATTGCTAAGACCTTAGTAACTATTGTGGAAGTTTGTGGCTTAACATGTCACTAAAGTGAGAAAACAACATTAAAATGAGTGACCACGTGACTTAATCGCATACCCGTCCTCGTATTTCTCCCTGAGGATTCAGCTTGGTGCTGACTTGGATGAAGGCTGTTCCCTGGTCCAGATGTTGCAGTAGTTCAATGCTCATGTCCTTTAAAACCCCCTGAGCCTGTAGGGTAGATACAATACTTTAGATATCATATTTTATTAAAACATTTTTAGAGTGATGCATGAAGAAAAGAATATATGTATATATTTAAGTGTTTTCTTTCATTGTATATCCTACCTTGTGATCCCATTGACTGATGCTGAGTTAGAGATATTAGCAGTATTTAGTTTTCCTTTCCAACACAAACATATCTTGTTTTTTATCAGGCGCCATGTTTGATGCCAAATACAGGCTTGAATGGTATTTAAAATGTTTAATAAGAACAGTTTAACATTACATATTTGCACCTAATAAGTGAGTTAAATGTGATTATTGAAGTATTTTTGCATAGTTAATGGCTGTTAATATGAAATACAATTTTACATTTTTTATTTTCAAAGCAAAACAAAAACTTTAACTTCTGACCTGAATAGTCTACAGTAACATTTGGAAGCAGGCAAGCAGACGGACCTGAGAGCCGTAGAAACCCGTCAGGAGCCTCTTGTGATTTGTGCTGGTGTCATCCAGCTCTCCGATCTCTGCCAGTCCGTGTAGGTGGGCGTTCATGGTCACGTCGTCCGTCTTACTAAGACCTGCAACTATTATCTCGTAGTGCAGGTGGCACTGTTTATCCACAGACACCCAGGCGTGGCCAGATGCTCCAGTTCGTACCGGTGGGGA
The DNA here is from genome assembly GCA_903067095.1 of Girardinus metallicus. Taxonomy (NCBI): domain Eukaryota; kingdom Metazoa; phylum Chordata; class Actinopteri; order Cyprinodontiformes; family Poeciliidae; genus Girardinus; species Girardinus metallicus. The sequence goes on along the minus strand of CAEGAE010014437.1, from coordinate 9,447 downwards.
CACAAAATGCCCGGCCAGAGGAGTGGGCAGCTCTTGAAGAGACAGAAAATGAATGAAAAAAGACAGTAAATGTAGTATATTTTCAAAGCAAGTCAATGTACTTTTTACTGTTTAGATGTTTCTTAATCTGTTTGTCCTCACTCCACTGGTCCTCACCATGTCTAGGTACCTCCAGGCCACTGTAAGGCAGGACTTTGATTTGCCCCCTGAGCTCCCCCTCCTGGCTGTGTGCCGTGGCCACGTTGATGAAGAGCTCGTTTTGCAGCAGCATGTGGATATGTCGGGCCTCCAGTCGACTCCAGCTGCCCACCGCCTGCCCAGTAGCCCTGTTGTACTCCGGAGTTAAATCGTAAAGGACAGAGCGCTTGTTTCGACGCCGGGGCTTCAGTTCTATCGTGAGACCCACAATGTCACTTGTGAGACCTGCGACCTGAACCTGCAGAACGCCAACAGACCCAGGCATTAAATACCCCATTAACTCTAAATGTGCTTTTAGAAAAATATGAAGATTGTGCTATTTGACCCAAGAACATTTTAGTATTAAGAGAAGGTCATTGTTGAGTCTGTGGAATCAAAACCTCAGAAAGGGAAATGTCATGAAAATAAAAACACAAACTTTGTTTCTGAGTAAAAGAGACAGATACCTGGTAGTCCAGGGTCCCGTTACCATGGAGATTAAAGATGGCAGAACCCACCCCTCCTGTCTTCCCTGGGATCAACGCATCGCCGCTGGACATCACACTCTGAATAGCTGAATTGTACAAAGACAGATTAATGTAAAAATATAAATAACAAAGACTCATCATTTCTCTCATCAATTTATCCATCACACACAACCAAAGCAGTTGAAATTAAGTTTTTATTTGGTTGAATGAAGGAAAAGAGACAACTTATACCTACTTGTGTTCTGCAGCAGCAGAAGCACACATATGAGTTATATTTTCTTATAGCTTTGTCTCTTATTGTGAAAAATTAAGTTTAATCACTGCCAAGAATCTGTGTCTGCTTATGTCATACCAAAAACTATCCAAGCTGCTGCACACAAACAACTTTGCATAAGTAAATGCTGAAGGTTGCATCTGAGATTGAGGTATATTCTGGTGAATGAAGTGAGCCTTACAGTATAAAGACTGAGCTGAGGGGGACAGAAGGTAATGAGTAACAGAAGTGGAAAGAAAGTTTTCAAAAAGAGACACAGAGGGAACAGCAGCATACATGAGAACTGATGCCAAAGCTGCACAAAGAGGACAGCGGACGTAGGGACTGAGACATGGAGGAGACAGAGAGGAAAAGAAGAACTTTGGACCTGAATTCTTACCAGATTACGTCACATGCTGTTAATCAAAACGCTGGAACACCGACACAAGGAATCAGGTCCAGCATGCTGACCTTGGCAGCAACCATGTGTGTGTGAGTGTGTGTGTACACATTTTACAAACAAGCACATTTTTTTTTGTTATAAATCCCAGTTTGTGACAATAAAAACTGAAATCAAAGCATTTCACAGCAGTGGGCACATGATGATTAAGTTCAAATAGTAATAGTGAGTCGCACAGAAAAGGACATGTGTTCATGTTTTTATATTTGAAGAAAACTTGGGCAGTCCACAGCATTCCTAAAACCCTTTTCTTACGGCTTAACACACACACACACGCAAACACACACGTGTGCAGACCCTCGGTGAGACAGCAAGTCCAACATAAGGTCTATAAACATAGCTTTCCCCACATCGATAAGACTTGAAAGAAAGGACGCAGAAAGAAAGTATTTTATGGAGGACGACAAAACCAGCCACAGATGGACGAACAGAGTACCGCAGCAACACAACCCACGTTTTTAACTGTGTTCTTTTCCTCTGCTTCTCAGAACCAGATCCAAGAGTTTTAAAAAAAAGTACTTCTTGAACCTTTTCACATTTTGTCAAGTAACAACAACAAATTTTATTGTGCTTTACTGGGATTTTAAAATGAAAGAAGTCTGCTACATCATTTCCAGAATTTTCAACAAATTAAGACCTGAAAAGTGTGGCATTCATCTGTATTCAGCCCACTGTAATCTAATACCTATAAATATAACCTAACATTAATCCTGCACTCCACAAATCTGCTGTTAATTAATATGTAAAAATGAAAGACATTAATTAAAAAAAGACATTAGACTAAAACATCATGAGTGAAACATGGCAGTGGAAGCATCATGCAGCATGGACGCTTCTCCTCAGCAGCGACAAAGCATATTTACATTAATGTGACCCAGTCAAGGTTTAGACCCAAAACTAACTCAGAATCTGTGGGAAACTTCACAAGATGCTTTCCATCCAATCTGATGCTGTTTGAGCTGCTTTGCAAAGAAGAACGGGAAAAAACTTGCATCTCTATTTAAGTCTTTACTAGCCAGATGTCTGTACTAGCAAAACTAACAGACATGCCCAAGACTTGCAGCCGACTCCAAAGAATGAATACTACTTGGGAGTAACACTTTTTGTAAAAGATATGAAAACCCATTGAGCATTTTTCTTCCTTTTCACAATAATGTGGTGTTTAGTGTTTATCTAACACCTGTACTCCATAAATTAGTATTCAGGTTTCTTAGAGCTAAATCACTTACTGTCACAAGATTTTCTCCCAGTGATGAAGCCAGAGATTTGTCGGGGATCCTGATCCTCGGTTGCCACGGCGATTTCCAGCTGACCACGAGATAACCAAAACAGCTCTCGGCTGTTCAGGTCTGTCAGCACCTCAGCAAAGTCTGGATCCTGCACAAATTTAAGCTGTTACCACAAAGCTAAAAGAGTTTTTGTGTCACATAAAGCCACAAATAGTCCAAAAAAAAACATATTTCACTAAAAATTAATTACTGTCTTCAAAAGCAGGAATGAAAATTTCACAATGAAGTGTTAGATCTTGTTGACATGAGGTTTATGCAACATTGACTTGTCACCAGAGTAACTACCCCCAACTTCTTTAAATGAAAGACAGGCTCGTTATTTGTGTCCAGCTCCATTTGTTTGTGTTTGTTCTAAACAAGAATGGAACAGAGAGCAAAGCAAATCACGTGGCAGCTAAATCATCTTGAGGCTAAATAAATACGACAGTCGCAAAGACATGACAGAGTCCAAATCCATTAGAGAGGCAAACATTTCTGCTACGCAACAACGCGACCCCATAATCACCCGCTCACACACGCGCAATTCGACTCGAGGCAAAAATATGGTTCATATTTTTTTTCATTGGTTTCACACTGAGAGGCCTCTGACTTAAAGCGGGACTGACAGTATTCCATGAAGACGTTGAGAAATGTTGGATTAATAGGACACATGTATCAGTGTGTTAAAGAAATGTTACTTTTATGACCCTCAGGCCTTGGTTCAATATAAATATACACGAAGCATAAATCCACAGAGCGAGCAGCCAAAACAGCTCAGAAATAGAGGAGGGGAGGCACTGAGAGAGGGTTATGTTGCTGGAGAAAAAAAATGGGCCGAATAATGAGGGGGAGGCAACGTGCAGATGGATATATTAGTGTCTGGTGTTAATGGAGCGGGGCAGTAACACAGCAGTAATAAGGCTGCTTGTCTATGTCTACTATTTCACAATATATCAAGTTATAACTACAAGCTTTAATATACCTTATTGGGATCTTTTAAGCTAGAGAAATCTAAAGCATGCTTTTCAACATATTTTTTACAAAATAAAAACCTGAAAAGGTCCAGCAAGCAATATCTGCAGATGCAACCCTTTTGTCTCTTCCAGCTTTGCACATTTAAATTCAGAAAATATGTACACATCCTTTTATACAAAGTATAAAAAAAGTAGCATAAAAGAAATATGAGCAAAACAACAATTTCAAATCGTTCCACAAATTCCCAGTTGACTTGCTAGACCATTTTATAATATGCATGGCTTTATATGTTTAGAGTCAGCATCCTAATGAAAACTGGGTGTTTGCCTCAGATGATTTTGTTTCCAGTTCTGCCCTACATTTTCTGATCAGCTTCCTTTTTCCTGCAGAAGAAATGCATTTTCACAGAATAATGTTGTCACCACCATGTTTCAGTGTTCGGATTGTTACTGTCCAGAGTTAGTTTGTGTTTTGAAAATAACTCCAGTTTTGTCTAATCTGATTAAATAATCTCCTAATTCATGCTGTTCTCCAGATGTGTCATACTTGCAAATTACTTTATTGAAGGCTATCAGAGGAAACAGGGCTGAATACATATTCATGGGGCACTTTTTAGACTTTGATTTGTAAAAGAAAACTTTACAACATTTTCCCTCCACTTTAGTGTGGCATCTAATAAAATTCTAAAAAATACACTGATGTTTGAATTTGTAATGTCTTAAAATGTTTAACGGTTTAGAAGCATGAACACTTAAATATTGTCTTGGGTTTGAAATAATACATAATATGTTGGGAGTTTAGCTTTTTAGTCATTGTGTAGTTTAATAGGTCAGAAAGCAGTGGCTAAGCTCAAATCTTACACAATATTTGTCAAGGGCACATTCTGTAAACAGCAGGATCAAAGGAGAAACATCGACCCTTCCTGGCAGAATTAAAACCAGACGCACCTTTCAACACCCCCTCCACCCTCCTCTCCTTCTACTAAGCCCACAGACCACTAACCACTGACATGTGTGAGAGGTGGCGCATCCTTTTTTACCCCCACGCTTCCCTCTATGTCTCGTACTCTGCCACTATCTGTCTCGTGCCAAACTCTCCACACACACTTTCCCTTTTCTTTTGTTTCCTTGCACCTCCATAAATTTTCCCTCACCATCTATCAGGATGCTAAGCTGTGATCCAAGCGCCAAGATAACTTCGCTAGGATGTGGCGAGAAAACCACATCCATCTCCTTGAGTAGTTGGGAACAGGGTGGGGGCAACAGTGGGACTCTGGCGATGTGACATATGTTTCTAACCCAAAACAAGACGACTTTCTCCTTAACATTCAGAGCAAAACGTTTTCCCCTAAAAACTCTGCCACTGTTTTACAATAGTCAGCATAAAACAAATTTTTTTCAACATGGTTATTAGTTCTTTCTGTCTCTGACCAAACTGATAATGATGGATGTGTAATGGTTACTCACGTTAGAGGTGATGTTGGACCTGATCTCTCTTAGGACATGTTGGCGGTACACCAGCTGTACACGGATTGGGACCAAAACTGGCTCTGAGGAGAGAGAGTTTTTTTTATTTATTTTTTTAATTTTATTTAGCTTTATTGAGAATCGCATTTTAGTTTCAGTGTCCACTTTTGTGTGTCTCCTTCACCTTTGTCTTTGTGTCTGATGAGACCCTGCAGGATGAGGATGAAGTGAAGGTTGTTCTCGCTGTCACTCAGCGTCAGCATGGCAATGCCTCCCATTTCTGCATTCTCTTCCTGTGAGGTCAGCACTGAACTGAATGTCTCTGCACACAATAAGCATGCACAGTGACATGAGTTATCCTCCCACGCATTTAAACATTTTCAGCTTTCTTTTGCATTACTTAAGACTCAACATAATCGATGCATTGAAGATAACAGGAATAAGAGTGCATGCATTAAAAACCCACATGCAGTCTCACCGGCAAACAGTGCTCTGTGTTTAATGATCTTCCCAACCACCTCTTCTCGTCTGCCCGTGGATGTGGTCATGCTGATGCGCAGTTGCTCAGACTGCAGCTGTCGTAAGAGGGGTTTCGCCAAATTTTTCCAAACTCCACAGATCTGCAAACAAACACGGACCAAAACAGGTGCAGTGTTGGAAACGTTTAGGATGCAAATGCACATGAACAATGGCTTTAGAATACACTGGGCCTTTTTTCAGTTCTTCCTGGAAGCACATTTAGACAAAGTGCCTGCAGTGTTTATAATTTCTTCTCAATATAAATCAATCAGTTCTGTGAAGGCCTCAGAGGTTAGTTGGAGAACATTAGTGAACAAATAGCGTCTTGAAACACATAGGAACAAAGCAGAAAGGTGAGGGAAAGTTAGATCTTTAAGTCCCAAATTTGTGATATTTTCATGGAAATGTGGGCTTAATTTTAAGACAGTAGGCTGCGTTAAAATACAGAAACATCAATCCTGTTTGGAATTCGCCTCAAGGCATGTAGGAGTCAGATAAAAATAAAATGGAATGTTTTTGCCTACATACAAAAGCCTATGTTTTGTGTGGTGAGGAATTAATGAAACACATCACTCCATGGTGGCAGCATCATGTCTTAGAAATACTGTTACTCAGCAGAAATATTAAAACTGGTCAGAGTTAAATGGGAGACATCAGACAGTGATGGAAGAAAAGCTGCAAAAGACTTGATACAACCAGAGCTACAATGGAATGATTTCGATCAAGGCATATCCAAATGTGCTGAAGTGATCCAGTCAAAGTTTAGGCCTAAATATAATTGAAAATCCAAGACAAGCCTAAAAGGTTATACTCTTCAGAAATGCTTTCCATCCACTCTGAGCTTGTCCTATTTTGTCAAGATTGAGGAAAAATGTTTCCATTTCTATAAGTGGTAAAGACATATGCATCTGTAATTACAGCTAAATCAATGCTACAAAGCATTGATTTAAGGGGTTTAATAAAAACAAACATGCTTTTCAACGGTTTACTTAAAAAAACATGTTTTTTTTGTCCACTTCACTTTTATACACTACTTTTTTTTTGTCTTGTCACAACAAATCCCAATGATATACAGTAAGGCTTGCTATAACTTGACAATATGTGAAAAGTTTGAAGGTCATGAATACTTTTGCAAAACACTGTAAATAAAAGCAGATAGGGAACACATTGCCATCTGCTAGATCCATAAAGTTTTGTGATCGTGCATTGAACTCTTGGCCACAGCGCTTTAACATAAAACCAAAACTTCTTCCTCTGAGCTGAGGGAAGAAATGTGGCAGACTGCCGACACCTCATAACTCCGAGTTCAGGAGTAATCTCCATTTTAATTAGCAATACTCTCTGTCGCCATGCTAAGCAGTGATGTAACGTGTGAAAAATTCCTTCTCTTTCTCTCTCTCTCTCCCTTAAAGTCCTGCTTCACCAAACTCCCCTCCTCCTTTCTTTTTCAGAGCCACAGTGTTTTCTCTGAGGTCCTCTGGAGCTTGACTCTGACATTTATCTAAAAATAATAATAGGCCAATTTCTGGGACCTGTATTTAGGGGGCTCCTGTCTCACTGAACAGTGTTTGTGTTCAAAGTGGAATGTGAAGATGTGTGTATTTTGGCAGGAAATCAAATATAGTAACGCAGACAAACCTTAGGGAGCATCCAGTGAAGTATAGGTAACCTGATTTACCTAATAACGACTGCAATCAGTTTGAAGTTCAGAAACGGGGCACTAAAGCCAATAGGAAGTGTCACTGACTCTCTATGTGTGTTTATTGTTTATGATGTTACTGTGAGTTATGAGAAAACAAATCAGAGCCTGAGCACACAATCCCGCTGTAAAAGCATCCATCATGCCGCTGCTTGGTTTCCCGGCATCTCTCAGGAAACACATGTGTGCGAAACCAAATACATCTCAGATGGAGCCAAGAGGATATGATTGTCTGCTCTCATGAAAGTAATGTCTTACCATGTCCGTCTGTCCTTTGGGGACTTTGTATTCAAAAGCAGGAGTCCCATCTGAGGCCAGGATGGCTATTTTACTGGGGCGGCCGATTCTGAAGAGCGAGGGTAAAGTTTCCCTTAGATGCGAGTATAAAAACAGGCAGCAAAAATAAAAAAAATCTTTCTCATTCAGATTAAGAACACTTTCTCTACTCCATTTTGTCAACAGTCATAACAAAATTAGTTTTTAAACAGCAGATACAACTTGTGACACCAAAGAAAAGTCAAGGGAAACAGAACAAAAGACTTGTTTCTTCTGGAAAAAACTGGTTTTACCTTTGGTATGTAACAGAGAAGGTCAGCGTGGTTCTGGTCAGAGAAAAACGGACTCTGGCAACTCCGCTGGAGCTGGGCAGCCATGAGTCTGTCACTCCGGTCAATAACGCTACAAAGTCTGTAGAGGGTAAGAAAGGCATAGCAAATTCATCACTCTACTCTGTAGATAGATGAGGCAAATTAAATATTATATTTCCATTTATTTTCCCCACCTGCATAGTGCAAGAGTGAACATTGGGTTATATCTAATTGTTGTTTGTGTGTGTTGTACCTGTGCGGCTTTCTCCGAGGCCCGTGTCCTCAGAACTCAGGTAGGATCGGTCATTGTAGGATTTGTGGAGGTCGTCCTCTTTGCCCTTTTCATGGATATACTCAAAGGTCTCCAGCATAATATCAGTCTGCTTTTTATCAACCACACCTACAGAATTTAAAAAAGAAGTCACTTTATTGTGCTAAATTAAACAGCTGTCCTATTAGTTGCCTTCCACTTATCACAGATGGGTGAAAGTGGTAAAAGGTCAATTGAGCTGCTTAATCCATACCTTGTGATCATATGTGGGTGTCTGTGGTCCTGATACTAGTATTTTGAAATTGGCTCAGCTCTTTTTTTTTTTTTTATCAGATTATTACAAATAAGTTTTCAGTCTGTCTACTCATGTCCCACTCCTTCCTGCCATCTCTTGTTAACCAGACACTAAGATACGTGGACACTTTTGCTTTAGCCAGACAGTTAGAACATACTTAAAAGTTTCCTTTCTTAAAACTCAGGACAGGACGCCAGTCTGCCACTCCAGTCTCTGTTTGCCATTCCAACTTTATTTTTAATTTTGTGAATTCATTGCGAAGTCATTTTTGTATGGACTCCAAAGATTAAACACTTTTTCATTATTATATTTTAGTTTTGACTTAGTACTTATCTTTGAAAAAAGGTCAGCACCAGGTAAAATAAACCACATAAATCCAAACAATTCAAAACACATTCTGTCATAGTGTCCTCCAACGTCTGGCCCACATATGAACCCCAAAGCCTGGCCATTGTGCAAACAGTGTGACAGATAGGTATGTCAGATCTGGCAGGATTGAAACTGATTTTGGCTGATTAGACATATGACCAAAATAATATGGAGGTCTCCATCTTCCTGACATCTTAGACTTTCTCCCTCCTCATTTCTTGGCCAGGAACAGCTATCCAGCACTGTGTCTTATGGCTGATGAGCTTCAGGAGGATTGTAAGTGACACTGGCGTGCAATCTCAACAAAGACCCACTGTTCCTCACAAACTGCTGTGCATTCTGATGTAATGTGCAGCCCTCACAAATCCACACACACATACACAAACACATAGTAACACATGCAGGGGTGCTTGTTCAGCCAATTACAGTCTTCTGACATGTTCTTGAGAATGAAAACCACACGCTGCCTCTTAGTCATCCAAATGTTATTTCTCCCAAGGTTGTTTTCTGACATGCTCAGTCTGCCTATCCTTCCTGTGTCTGATTTACACACACACAAATATCACAATCGTGCACGCATACACATACATATATATATATACATATATATATGTATATAT